>JAVQJF010125156.1:0-110737 GCA_036023855.1 Gadopsis marmoratus | reverse complement strand
TGTGTGTGTGTTAGTTTGGGGTGTGTGTGTGTGTTAGTTTGGGATGTGTGTGTGTGTGTGTTAGTTTGGGATGTGTGTGTGTGTGTGTGTGTGTGTTAGTTTGGGATGTGTGTGTGTGTATGTGTGTGTTAGTTTGGGATGTGTGTGTGGATGTGTGTGTTAGTTTGGGATGTGTGTGTTAGTTTGGGATGTGTGTTAGTTAGTTTGGGATGTATGTGTGTGTTAGTTAGTTTGGGATGTGTGTGTGTGTGTGATAGAAGGCTGTCAGTTCCACGTTACTGTCTATTGCAGATTGTTTAATGTTTTTGTCATGGCTTGGGTAATAACGCCAGCTGCACAGTGACAATAGGGTTAAGGATAACTAGAGTTAATGCTCTGCTGCAGTTCAGTGACCTCCTTTTTTGTTTTACAATTTCGTAAATTATTTGTTGTTGTTGCCAATCAGCACAAGAGTTCCTGATAGTCATACTGTGTGTGTAACCTGAGGTTTGTCAGCGTTAGCTTGTCATTTCAAGAAGTTGATTGGCATTTAGAAGAGGAAATTCAGTGGGTGTACATCCTATATATAACTGTGAAATTACATGGTATACAGAAGTAACTAACCACAGACAACCTGGGTGTACTGACGACATAGTTAAAGTAGGATAGTTTAAGACCAAGAGCATACTTTTAGCATATAGTGAGTTATTAGGCGTCAGACAAATTAGCTTGGAGTAGTTTGAGTCCATTTTACCATTTACCCACATCACCCATACTCCAGGAGAGGACAGACTGAGCCAGGTAAAGGAGTTCCTGCCCACTCCTGATCCCCCTCTTTGCCTGGTGGCCAACTGTTGGACGGTGAGCAACTGAGTCCGGCTCAGAGAGTCCCGGCTGCGGCCTGGCACCCTGCCCTTATGGGGCAGCAGCCGGGGAAGTTTGTAGGGGACCAGAGGAGACCCAGTCTGCCAGCCTTCATCAAGGGAGGAAAGAGAGAGTCTTCACGCCATGGGACTCAGCCCTGTAACGTTTTTGTTGTGCACGGTAAGAACAAATGTTTCTGATAAGACCCTTGTAAGGTTGTTTGTTATGGACAGCAAATTTGTTTGTTGTACTATTATTAGTTTGCTTAGTTCTGTTTAATGAGAGTGTCGGGTTTTAGCACCATGTGTCCCCACTGGCCAAGGATCAAATACTAAGACACCTGTTAGTCTTGTGCTGTCCGACTTACCACACAAGCAGCTCACAAAATCACTCTTTGCTGTCCATTTTGACACAGGGTGACCCTAGACATGGTGTGATGAGTTTGTACCTTGGCTTTGTCTTTGTTGTGATCGGTTGTCTGTCACTTTACCAATACAGAGAGCGATTGTTTTTCTTTTGTATTGCCACACAGCAACTCATGACTTACTGCTGCTAGCAAGGCATCCTTTTAATCAAGCACATAATGTGGGATGAACTACAACCACTATGGTGTGTATATTGGTTCACTTGGGATGTCTGGCATAGCAAACCGATTTAACAAATGAGTTACTCTCACAGTGATGGAGCTGCGAAGGTCATACAGACTCTACAGTCGTGTTCTTTACTGATCCTGAGACACAACGACAGACTTACTAGTTTCTGTCACCAGCTATAAAAGTAACCCAGCACCAAATGTATACCTCTACACATCCTGTTATTTTAAAGAGGAAGATGATATTTCCTGATACTGCAGCTATGTTAACAGTAGTAACTTCTATTTAGGATTGTTTTCTGTTTTCATCTAGACATTTGTTAACAGCTGTGCACCTGCTAACACCTGCTATGACGAAACTATAGTTTTACAGTTTATGATATTTGAATTCTTGACTAACAAGAATTGTGGCATCAACTTGATTAATTGTGAGCTGTGAGTCGATGCTAAATTGCAAAAAATAGCAACAAAATCAAACAGTGGGCATTCCATAAAAATAATGTATTACAGTATATTGTGGAGCTTGTAAAGAGGTGGGAGTTTATTTTTTTTTTTTTGGCATACTGTGGTTTATTGATATTGATACATGTACAGTATATTGCTTAGGCCATTGATCCTGTGGTTGGAGATTTTCCAGCCGTCTGTTTGTTAAACAGAAATGAAGAACAGCAATTGCGGGCCCAAACATTTAAAATCGCAACAAAGCATTTAAAAGTGTTTTAATAAATCCACAACTGAGTCCAACATCTTTAGTGTATTTCTGGCTTTTGGTTCTAGTGTCCATAATACAGAGAGGTCTTAGGAGATTTGTAAATTAACTAATGTTACATTAAGATACTAATCTCCACCAGGAATAGATCTAAGGACTTCTCACAAATTAGTAAGATCGTAAAGTCTGGTCTTGTAGACATTAACGGCTAACTTCCCATCGGTTAACTTCAGAGAGTCACAGCAGTCTTGTAGTGGAAAATGCACAAAGGCTGTGCACCACGTGGCCTGATCATATGGACAGGACAGCTTTAAACATAGTAAAACATAAGTCTGTCCCCGTTCTTGCCCCGGATCTTACAAAGCCTGTCTTGACTATGGAACAGATGAAGAATTAAGACTACCTCCACATCTATGATATACAGGAGCTTTTGTAGTGTGGCAGAACTCAAGAGTGCCTCCTCCTGTGTTTGTACAGGAGAGTTATGAAGCTATAAGATATCCTGGATGTGGCATAGAATATACAGGCTGCAACTCTGCATTCTGCAAATTATTTTCTTATTAAATTCATGAATTGTCTATAAAATGTCAGAATAGAGAAAAATTCCCATCCCAAGTTCCCAGAGCCCAAGAGGACATCTTCAGATCTTTTCAACTCCCCTTGAAATCAATCACTTTTAACTTAATAGTTAGCTGTGTAGCATGTTTGCTGCCTGAATGTCTGTTGTATTTGCCCTGTATATTGGATTCAAATGATCCCAAAATGCATTGTGAAAAGTACCATGCCGTTGATTGTCAGAGAGCTAACTACCATCATGCATTGTGAAAAGAGGGAAAGAAGGCAACTTTAGATGGCTGACACATAAAAGGATTCCTGAAATTGTTCATGACTCAGTGAAGGATTTCTGACATATAATAGCCTCAGATATACCTGAAACATGGCCCTGTCTGAATGAGCTAATCACGTCCACGCTCCTTGAGGAAAACATTGTCACTGCACTCTCAGAGAGCCTGTTTTGCCTCTGGGCAAGGCTAGCATGCTGCTGGCACAGAGCCTCACCATGCTTTGCAGAGCAATGATCTACTATCCACTGTATCACCTTGGAGATAGATGGCTTACCTGGCGATGTTTCTTCGCGGGATTGTGTATCTTTTAGTCGATGACCATATAAAGCAGTGTGTCTGTTTTCTGATTGACTTTCCTGGTTATAGCTTTTTGTTCATTCTAATGGCCCATCAGATGACATTTTATAAAGCATGGCAGTTTACAGAAAGCATGATAATAGTAGCTTCCATCATAACCATTGTTGTCATCAACAGTTACTTCACCTCCTTGTTTTTATTGCCAATGGTTTGCTATTTCTTAGTTTTGGCCTGTTTACATGCCTTTGTGGTGATCAAGGTTCTTAATTTATTGCACAGAATAGTACAACACGCATTATTGGGCTGGGTGATAACACTAACGATAGTTATTGCGATAAAATTTTCCTCAACCATCACACCTTAAATGATAAAATATTATTCAACCTTCAATGATACTACCTGCCATTTTAAAAAAAGGAAGAGGAGAAGAGTCAGGATTAAAAGAGCCAGTCACGTTGCAGGAATAGAGGTATGCTAACATGTTTGTATTTGGGGCGGAATAAACAAAATACCGTTAAGCGAAACCCATGAACAACTCGAAGCAGGACGAAGTCATCATTGAAAAGATATTTTGGCTATTTATAATCCAACAAACAGAGGAAACTGTGCCAAAGACACGTGCCAGCTAAGACGGGCGACTCCACAAACCTGTTTCACAATTATCAACAATATCACCCAATAGAAAAATCAGCCTTTGAACTTGAAAGAAATAATGATTTGATATTTATTGTGAAAATATTTGTGATGATATTATGTCCATTTATGCCTATAAACCTTCTCTATTAACTTCCTCAGCTTTGATGCTTAACATTGTCAATAATACTCAGTGGGGGGGTTAGGCCAGTGAAACTAAACAATCTAGAGTTGCATCATAACATTTCTATCTCAAGATGTCAATGGATTTTCAGCATTTCGGAAAGAATTTAAAATAAAAAATAAATTATTGTTTCAGTTGAGAGAGGGAGCTAAACTGTTTGTAGCTTTTTAAAATCATTACTTGCTATTGGACTAGATGCATGCCATGCATCCAGCTAACTGATAAGTTTACCAAATGTGTCTGTAGGGCTGTGATTGCCTTGGCAGGAATACTTTCCACTGACTAAGTCTTGCATAACACAGAGGGGGACAGGACGGGGAAGGTCAGTAAAACAGAATGAAAGCCTTTGCCGGTAAAAGGATCGAATTTGGCAAAGGGTCAGTGATATGGGGCATACTTGTTTTCTCTCTCGGCCCCTTTCCTTCTGTGATGAGCAGGTTAGACTATGTGAGTCACAGTGCAAGAGGAGGGCAATATCAACACATGATTTTACATTAGTGTTGTCTTTTGTTATTTTCTTCCTGGTGAGCCCCAGCTAGTTAACACAAGGCTAGCCTGCGCCATGCTGCTTCTCAGCAGGCATGTTCAGACCTCTGCATGCTGCTGCCTGGGAAAGAGACGGAGTTAGTGAAGGGCAAGCAAAGACCTGTCTCTGCTCTTGGCACCTCCGTGTACTGTACAGTGGGGAGGTATGAGCTCACTGGCTGGCTAGCACAGATTATAAGGATTGAGCAGGGTAGTGAATTTTTGGAATGAGAATCCCTTTCTCTTGACCGTGGACCTCCATGGATCATGGACTAGATTACAAACTGCAATAGGTTACCAGGCCTGTTTAGAAAACAGGTCTGAGCACAACAGAAGAGTCTACGTGATCACTTCTTTCTATTCTAATTTTCTCTTGCATATCATATTTACTTCCTGGATTGAGAATATATGTGTTCATCTGTGGTTATTGCTATTGTTCACCCACTTATATCTGCTCCAGTTGGACATCATTGTTACAAGTGTCTATTATTACTATAGCTATACGCTATTTACTGCTGCTTGTCCCTACCACACCAGTGCCATTTTGGGTATGAAAGTAATTGAACTGAAATAAAATGATTAAAACAAAGGTAGTGTAACCATGATTGGTGTCAGCATAATCTTGCTTTAGTCAGAGATTATTCTGGTGACCATGCGCAGGTCACTCAGTAAAGCAAATTTGTTAGACCTGTCAGATATGCACCTCCCCCCTTCTTCCCTTCATTTTAGTGTTAACTACATAGGACAACAATACAATCCCCACAATTTTTCCCTGTTTGATGCCTGGAATGTTTTTGACTGGCTGCAGTAATTGCTGTGTAAAGGTTTTCAACGAAGGAATTATGCCTTTCATTTGTTTTCCTGCCATTTCCTGAAATGGGCTGACAGAGGAAAGAGGAAAGCAGAGCGGGATGGGTTGGAGGGTTCAAAGGAAAGAGGACCTACTTTTTAAAGGCTCACAATATTGTCTGATTTGGAGGTAATTTAGTAATTTCTGTACCCACATTTGATGGTTAAAGGGAAATTTGCCCCCTGGTGGTTACATTTATTTATGGGGTTCATTTGTTTTTTAGGGAACATTGCAGTTGTGACCTAGATACAATTTCCATTGAAAAATAATTACTTTCATCAATGTTTTGTGTTTTCATTAAGCCCTTTTTATAGAGAATATTCACCTAATGTATAATTTCCGCATGTCATCATGATAGTGCAGTATAGTTACAGCTAACCATGTATAGTTCCTTTAAGTGTTCAGAAACTAGCAATGGCCCAGAGATGCGGTCCCACAACAAAAAGACACTGACATCGTCAAATTATTTGTAAGTGAACAAGTACACAGACGAGTTCAAATGCTGCACAGTCCCACACTGTTTAGTTTGATATGCAGCATTCGTAATTAATAAATTTTGACGAGGCAACCAGTATTCCATATCAGCAACCAGCTAACGGCTTATTTGCAATATTACTAATGCAACTACTAATACTGTTGCTGCTTCATATTAGAAACCTTTTACCAGTAAAGCAATGGAAGGCTTTTACTGTGAAGCAGCTACATGAAATCACATGTTTACATTCAAGCATATGGAAATTTGACATACAATGAGTGCATTAATTAAACTACATCACCTCTAAGCAAAGTTTCAGTAATGTAACTTTTAATGCAACCCATTCTTCAATTGCTTCTCAATTAGTTTGTTGTCATTTTGTTCATGAAAATGTGCCTTTGTATGAAGCTTAACCTATTAGCTGTAAATCCAACAAGACTACTGGAAAACAACAGCAGCTGGACTTTAACAGACAGCGGTTTTGGCATGTGATTGACTACTGATTGCCCTCGTAGTCTCAAATTATACTACAGCCTATTTTCATTTGTAGGCAACAAAAAGAGAACCGCGCCAACCTATGGTCACCAGCATGTTGCTTCTTGTTTGGATAGTTTTCAGTATGGGCACAACAGGGCTTTTCTTCTTGCTCATAAGTTTCTCCTCACAATTTTTCCCTGTTTGATGCCTGGAGGCCAGCCTGGTAACGCTTCAAGTATGTGCAAGGCACATTGTAATGTGGGGATGAAGGAAGATGACACCCCACTTGTTCATTGTCTTTATTTGCTCATTTCTATTCAGGGGCATCGGGTGCTGGAGCAGCATGTACAGGGCAGACAGGAAACAGGAAAACACAGCACGCTGGTTAACATTCATGTGTGGGCAACTAAATTACAAATAGTTTGACTTGCATGTCTGCGGAGGACCTAAAAGGAACAGGTGGCCTAGGGGTCAAGGCGCCGTCCATGACCCGCAAAGTTCCCAGCTCAAGTCCTGCAATGCACCTTTTTTGTATGTTATCCCTATCTCTATATCCTCATTTTCTGGCAGCATATAGATATTGATATTTTAAATCAGACTTGATGTCATCTTAAGTTATCAAGCTCAGCTATGGCAGTTTGTTTCTTGATCTACTACAAAGGTTTTGTTAATAATCTTGAGTGCATATGAAGAGGCTTTAATGTTTAAGTGATAGTGGTTAATGTATTTTTAAAGGTTGTATTTTGGGCCACGGGTAGACAGTCTGACCCCTCCTCTCATGTAGCCTGTCAGTGACATCATTTGATGTGTGGGTGTGTGTTTCTTGCAGCAGCTGCGTTCAGCTTTTTGCAGTAAGTGAATCCATTTCTCTTAGTCTGTCTCTTTCTTGGCTGGAACTCGAGGAATCTTTACAGTCTACACATGTACGCGCATGTACCCATGTATATACCCTTGCAGCAGGCGCCTCACAGTAATGGTCATTCAGGCCAGCTGTTGGGCTCCTTGTGGCTTGTCCTTCACTGTGGCTGGCCATGTCTCCACACTAGTGAGTTGTGTGTGTGTGTGTGTGTGCTGATTAGTAAGTGTTTTCCCCTCTCAGCAAGTCTTGACCACCTGGAAAGGAGTCCACGTTATGACCACCCTAGCTGATGACAAAACAGCTGTGTGTATAAATCAAGGTAGTCTGCCTCACAAGCTCCCTCGTTTTAAATCTCGTAATCAAGGTTCACTAGGATCTGTATTCAAGACACTAATGGCAGTCATGTGATCATAGAATGGGCATGCGTAAGGATGTGAGCGACTTTGACAAGGGCACAGGTGGTACTAAGGATGGCTCTGTTTTATTTAAGTGTCCCAGTAAGCCATGTCAGTATGACAGTGAACCAGCATGCACAATACCAAGTCCCTGAGGCCAAAGCAGCTAAATGGATGAATTCAGCCATTGTTCATTTTATTATTTACACCTGTTATTTTTCTACTGTGACATGTCAAAGTGCTGTCCAGGAAAAAGGGTTCTGTTGTATAACTTAATAACTTATCCGGTCAGTATAACGATATCAGCCTTTTCATCCTCTGCCTCTTCAGCCAGTCCCCTCTTTTTTTCTAGTGAATCACATGTTTGTATGTTGCACCAGAGGTGTATTGAGTAATATTGCCTATTTTACACAGAAAGAGAGAGAGTTGAACGGGGCAAGCCACAGCAGTGGAGTGAAGAATGTGACCTCTTGTGCATTCCTCTCAAATAACTGGTGCAATCCCCGTCTCCCCCCCTTCTTTCTTTTCTTTTTCCTCCTTTTGTCTTTTTTCTTTTTTGTCATTGCCTGTCTCTTTCTTTGTCTTGCTCTTGGTCTCTCTTTTTATTCAGTGGATTTTACATTTTATAGAGCCTTTTTATAGACATGGAGAAAGGTGAAAACAACAATGGTACACAGATCAGCAACCGTATATCAGCATTCAGAGAGTATATGTGTTTGGGTTTTCTTTTACGCTGTGGTTATGTTGGGGTCCCGTGCATTTCCTAATGGTTTATGGCTATCGGTCACTATTTCTGTCATGTAAGACAAGATCATGCCACTTTTTATATATGTTTATAGATGGTTGATATTTCTCTAGCTAGTGTTTGCTCTCCAGCTGCATTAGATTCTGTGTTACAAAAAAAAATGTAGATGGTATTCATGAAAGATACCTGTCCTGTCCACCATACCTAACCTGCCCTAGTTGTTTTCTGGTTTGATTATGTATTACATTTTTAAAATGGAGTCTAAACGTCCGTTGCTGAAAAGCCAACAACATTTAACTTCTGAAATGATGAGAAATTATCTGCTACTTATAATGGAGTCAATTTGAATGGGGAAAATCCCAAATGCAAACAGAGGAAGAACAAATTACAAAAGCTTAAACCAAAGATTTTTCCATATACATAAGGTACACAGTGTTTTACACAGAACAATTGAAAGTGTAAGCATGTTGATTTAGGACAAACAGTCCTGGGAAGTCACTGACTCTCACCCTGGTTTTTGTTATTTGGATTCACTTCAGCATCTGCAACAGTATATGTTACGAAATCTGGGCTTGTGATTGCCCAGTTTCTGACAAAGTAATTATTTACTGAAAGATCTTTTTGTTTATTGAAAGCTCATGTATCGGTTGTGAATTTTGATTTTCTATACTGATGCATACGCTTACTAAACTGTATATATGGGCATCCTCGTATGCTTTCCAGTCACAGGGCAGCATTTGTGATCTTGCGTCTAGTCATCAATCTAAGTTCTAGCCAGAACAGCACGAGGCCACACTTGCATGCATACCGAGAACCTCCAAGTTGGGTTAGGAATGCAGCGTGGGAGCTCTTCGCCACCCGGGTCCACACACACACATTCACATACGGAGAAAATAAAAAAAATCCACCCCCTGTTCCCTGCTCCGTGCCCGAGCAGGCAGCCCCAGCTCCAGACGCAGCTGTTGTTTTCTCTGCAGACAATCTACTACCTAGGATGCCAGCTTTGTCTTTGTGTAAAACTTTCAGACATCTAAAGGCCCACCTGGTTGGAGAGTCTCTGTCCCCATGTAGATTACAGGA
Organism: Gadopsis marmoratus; assembly: GCA_036023855.1. Lineage (NCBI taxonomy): Eukaryota > Metazoa > Chordata > Actinopteri > Centrarchiformes > Percichthyidae > Gadopsis > Gadopsis marmoratus. The sequence goes on along the minus strand of JAVQJF010125156.1, from coordinate 101,228 downwards.
TAAAAGCACATGGGGGCATGATGTGACATGAGGGTATTTTCCTTCTTCTCGAGAATGCCTTTTTATATGCGCTTGATTTTCTTAGTGTCACAATATCTGAGGTTTTATATTTTGAAAAGTTTTTTTTAATTTGATTTCCATTGAGCAGGAATTAACAAAATCCTATACACTTAGGCACTGTCTGACCAGTTACTCTATTGTCTGGTTTTGTTTTTCCCCCTCACCGGTCCAGTTCATACACTATGCTGTCCTGTCCCTTTGTGTTGCGTTAAGCTCGTCTTCATAGGGCTAAAAGAGGGGGCATGCTATGCTTGCTGCATCTGGATCCACTTAGGCACAAAAAAGAGCCCCAGCTCTACTGCTGCAGCCCCGTAGCCAGAGTCACTCTTCTATGTATCTGTTTCTGTTTTTACCCCAGTGGGCATACAGACAAATGGGGTCTTTCCCCAGGCATTTATATGCCCTTTAAGTTTGATAGTCTGTAAAAGCAGACCGGTATCTACTGCCCTGTTTGCTGTGTCTGCCTGTTCTTATCAAAGTAGTGTGTTTTTATGCTGTTGAATCAATAAATTAGGCTTTAGCACTAGCTTTCTCTTTCCAATTGCTGTAGAACTGCAAACCTCCCACTCATGCATACTAACGCACCCTTTTCTTTTCTGTTTTCCCTGCAGAAAGAGTTTGGCTCTCCTGGCCTTCACACTCATAAAACAATGCAATATAAAAAGTTGTGCTTTCATTCCAGCATTCTGGGTCAAATTGAGTAGTTTAGCTGAATTCTCAAAATGACTCGATTAGCACCCGCTTCTCTGCACACACAGGTTGCTATTTCTGAGTATAACTCATATGTCTGGCCTCTCTTTTGCCCTCTTAATTTTCACAGACCTTTTTTAAGATGGATGATTAGTGCAGCATTTTATCCAAGACAAGTGATGAATAGTTGTGTGCATTTGACCTGGCTTACTGTTTGCTCAAAGTATGAAATTTTAACCCTTGGCTAGCAAGCATACATTTCCATTCTCTGCAGGTTTGCATATTTTTGGCACTGCATAGATTTGTCTGGGCCTACAGCAGTAGATCATCTGGAGAAATGAGCAAAAGCTTCTGCTTAGTCACCTGGGTTGTGTTGCCCCACTGTGTGTCTGTCATGATAAAATGGTTCCTCCAGTCCTGTTCCAATAGGTCAGCTAGGTTTAACTCCCTCGGTGTCTCAGCTCTGTGTGCCAGCAGGTCTGCCTGTCTGTATCGAAGACTTAATGGGCTGTTAATGGGTCACCTTAAATGAGAGGGGTTTGGCTAGAGAGAGTGTTTGTGTGTGAGCAGATATACAAGAGGATGCACATAAAGTGGATTTCATCATAAAATGTATAAAGATCTCTGGGTCAGTTTCACTGCTTCCATGTAAAATACAATGGAAATTGTCATAGAGAATGTTGTTTGTCTTTTGTTCGCTCTGTAAATATGGTGATTTCTGCACATGAAAGTCTTTAATTCCCATGCAATCTTTCTTATGTCCACGTTGGTAACGTATTACCACCACAGGCTGACGCTAGAGCCCTTAACCTTGAACCAGAGCAGCCACTGTTTTGTTCTTAAGTGTCCATTCTCCCTGTGGACAATACTAAGTGGAGAATTATGTGGAACTCTAAACCCCTTAACCTCATCTGCTGGTCTGCACGCCTCAGACACTCTGGCTGCATTCTCCAGAGGGCCCTGGGTAAACAGCCACATGGTCTCTCACGCAAGCAAGCACGCACACACACACACACACTACCTGGTCCTTGAGTGTCTAATATTTAAGGACATTTGGCTGTCATGGATTACTGCTGGGTTCGGCAAAACAGTGAAATGATGACCCATGGGCAGAATCACTGTTTGGAACCTACACGGCTTTGTCTCTCCCCCGTCTCTCTTTTCCTCCTAATTAGAAAGCGTGCTCGGTTTAAAAGTGTAATAATTCTTGTTCCATGACTTAGATGGACAAGGGTTGATGCAGAGTGTTGGCTGTCTTACATTTCTAACATTGTTGGACACTGGGATTATGTTTGTGTGCTCTCATGCATGGCACGGGTAGGACAGAAATCAAGCAGTTCTCAAATGTCATAGTAGCATCGTAACATTTAAAGACACTATCATCTTACATCTACTTCATTTTTGTTTTTCGAGTGTCAACAGCAATTATTCATTTATCATAGACGTTAATGGCCTACTTCTGCCTTCACCGCCTTGCCACATGTTAAAATGTTCATACCAGATGTCAGTAGCAGTTAATCATGTAATGGTATCTATGGCAAAGTATTAAGTGTAAAAGTAATGCTCGGTTCACAATTGATAGTTAGGATTTAAAATAGACGTCCTTCATGTCAACATTATCTAAATTCTATAACACCAGTATAGTTTGAATTGTAACGCAGATGCTGCCTCAGAGTTTGGGAATACAACCTGTTTAAATGTAAAGGTTTAAATAACGGAATCAGGAAAGCAGGAGGGGGTACGTGAGGGGAAAAGGGCCAAAACACCATCCTGTGGGTGAATGTACGTCAGCTAACTGTTAACATACACGGCCCGAATTATAAAACGCGAGCGAATGATTCTCTTATGAGCTCACCTCCAAACAATGTGCTTCATGTTTCTCCATCTGCAACCTTTTTTCCTCTTTCCTCCTTCATTTTTATAGCCCCTCTCCTCTTCCCTTCATCCTCTCATCTCCCCAAGACTTTTTGGCTGCGGTAAGTTAACAGGCCTTTCTCCGAGTTTGAGGAAGCCTGCATTTCTTCGTAATTGGTGTTTGGGGTGGTGTATTAGGGGAATACAAATGTTTGCCATACCAGCGCTGCAGCGATGATGTAGGCCCTGGTGCCATGTGACTGGATGTTGAGGGCATTGAGGGCATCACTTGCAAAGCCAGTAACACTGAGCCATTTTTAATACCCATAGATGCTTACGAGCGTCACTGCCCGCCCACACCAAACAGACAAGCATACAGTAACTTGAGGTGTCAAGTCTAGTAGATCTTGCTCCTAAACATAGGTAAACAGTGCATAATAATAATAATAATAATAATGTCTTGTGGGATGAGCCCATTACTCAGACATACATGATGTTATCTTTGGATTTTCTGTTTTCCTTGTCTTATATATTGCACATGAATCCGTTTCATCTTCAGAAACATCTGTTTATTCTCTTCTCCTCTCTTTGTACAATTTGCCAAGTGGACCAGTCAACCTATCTTCCTACAATACTTGACATTTTGTATGAATTTGTTTAGAAGTCCAGACACCGATAAAGACTCCGATGTCACTGCTTTCACATTGTGTTTTTTTTAAGCTAAAAATAAAAGCTGTTAAAGCCATTGTACCTTGTGGGTCATATATTTAGTCTGTGCTTTTGCGCCTTGATTGGAAATTCCAGTGACCGGGTCAGCCAGTAAACTGGCACACATGCTGTTTGCTATGGTGTCATCAAGTCAGCTTCCCACCAGTATGTAATCGCCCACTTGAGACTGGGCTTCTTATCTCTGAAGTGATGGTTGCCATTTAAATGAAAACATGTTTGCCAGACATAGTCGGTAGATTACAGTCTACTCTTGTGTCCTTTTGTGTGGTTTCAGTTTTCAGTGTATTTACAATCAGCAATCCCTTTATCCCGTGTAACACAAGTGGACAAAATAACAAACGCATAACAACATTCTGCAATAAAATAAAAAGTAAACCTCAAATTATTAGTTTTAATAATCTCTCTGATGTAAATCTAGCATTTGTTGCATGGCTATTGTTTTTAATTGCATTAGGTTGCAAGTCTTCACACTCTGTAAATGGCCTACTGTAATTTAGTCAAGATATACAGTATATAATTCTCACTTGTGTTATCCTGCATTACAGAATGGGAGAAGAAACATCTTAGTAGAATTTGAACATAAGTTGAGCAGGTGTGTATATATGCAGTGATTAGCTGGAGCAAAAGAGAATATGACATTGATGTTAAGTGCAAGTATTGGAGAAAAATAGGGGCCCCTGGAAATTTGCATTGAGTTAGATGGGACGATGGTGAACAACTGGGAGAAGAGCACAGAACTCAAAACTCATTGTGTTTTTGACAGATGCCATTGTCACTCCAAGATGCCTTTATTACACACCTATAGTGGCATTCCTGTGTTTGCTTTTATTGCATTTTCAACCTTTTCAGTAGATTTACTTACATTTGTTTTTAGTTCAGAAGTACGACTAAACTTCTGAATGAGTGGCTTCTGCCAAGGATTATTTGTTCCTTCCAGATATGGCCAAACCAAAGCTGCTGTCTAAAATCACATGGTCACACATGCTTCTCTAAAGATCAAAAGATAAATGTTCCCAGTTTGATGAATTTAAATATGTTGCTTACTTCATTCCCATTTGAAATGGCCTATGGCAAATGGGCATTGTTTGAGTGGTGTGTTCTGAGTAGACTAGGGAAGGTTATATTTTCCTTCTTGTTAGCTGCTCTTGGTTGAGAGCTTTAGCCATGTTTTTAACAACCCAGTCCTGTTTCCAGAACTGATTCCTCAACCTGTAAACATTTCAGAATGGAGAGAGAGGGGGGGGGGGGGGAGCATAGCCGAGAAGAGAGAGAGGCAGAAAGACAGTGAGAGGGGGGAGGGGTGTTAAAAAGCTGGAGGAGGAGCTTCTTGTAATCATCTCATGACTTCAAGAGAAGAACTACCTAAGGTCTATACTGAATCTAATCTTCAATCGCAGTTTTAAATGAGACCTCCCATGAGAGTATTTACTTTTGTCTCATATGTTAGCAACAATTTTGGCTCATGGTGTGCTGTTTGTGTTCTTCTTGGTGTGTATGTGGTGGCAGTCTCTCCCTCTCATTGTGTGTTTGCTGCTGGAGGTGGGAGGGCTCAGCTGATGTCATTGAGTGCAGCAGGCTGAGCCTGAAAGAGGCCCTTTGTTGGCAGCTGTAGCACGAGTAGTCCCTGTGCCTCAGATACAAACTCACACAGGGGACAGGAGAGCGGAATGGCATCGTTCAGACTGCCCTACTGCCCACTCAACTGACACATCTACAGGTCTAGCAAGCTTTTGGACTAAACCTGCGCCTTTGGATAGTTGTTGTAGCTTACAAAAGTGGAGCTAACCAAAAGCAAAAGAGGGGGAAAAAACATGGAGACGCTCAGAAGAGAAAGCTGATAGACTTTGCCGGACAGCAGTCTCCACTTTTTCTGTTTTGGAAAGGAGCGAGGAGAGAGAGGATTTATAGCAGCTGAAAGAATCGAAGAAGGGAAAAGCAGTATATTTCAACACCTATTTTGGCTTGGTGCTGTTTCTCCTTTTGTCAGTGTTTGAATTTTTCTCCCGTTGGACACATGTAGAGGGAGGGAAACGTTCGAGGGACGTCTGATTTGAACCAGCAACAACATTTTCCAGCGGGAAGGGAAAGAAAGCAAATGAAAATGTTGGAGATATGCCTGAAATTGGTGGGGTGTAAATCTAAGAAAGGCCTCTCGTCCTCCTCCAGCTGTTACTTGGAAGGTAAGGATATTTTCTGATGCTGCTTTGTCACCTTTTAGCTTGGGCCGTGATTTTAAAGTTTACTTTGGAGAAATGCAAACAACAAATGAAAGTAGAGATGTCAGAAAGGAAACAAAGCAGGGGCTTGGGAGACACAGGGAGAAGGATAAAATATAAAGTATCACCGTGTAAAGGCTCAACAATGATTTCTGCACTGTGGAAACAGAAGAATGGGGAGGGGAAAGCAAAGAGTAAGCACAGGGGAGGGCGAGGGAGGCCAGACACACTGGCTAGCTGAAGAGGAAAGGAGTGGAAAAAGAGTCGAAGAGAATACGAGGAAATCTGACTCCTGATCGTGTCCCACTTAACTCCTGTTTATGAGGAGAGGGGATCTGCGTTCTCCTTTTCAGTTCTCTGCTACGTCCAAATCCCTGGATGTAGTTCACTGCTTCCATAATGAATTATAAGATAATGTCCATCTGTATATTTCACATACTCTTTGTAGTGTGTGGACTAGCTATTACTTCTTTTCCATTACTTCTAATTAAACGGTTCTGGTCAGCGGTAAAGTGGGTAATTGATTTGCCCATGATGTATGAACACACGGGGAAGAAATCCAGGGTACAACAAGTCTCTGCATGATCAACATAATTATTGATTGCCAATGGAAGACTCACTGAAGTCTTGTGTGTGTCGGAGATTGCGCAACCAAGTGATTTAATAGAGTTAATAGTCCTGGTACGCTCCCCACTGAAGTGGATGACTGTGATAAAGAGTCTCTAATTTCCAGACCATATGGTACAAGGCACAGCACATCTCCCGCTGAGATGTTCCACCCCAAATTAAACTTTCATTACAGCTGAAGGCCCCATTTGCATTTTGCTCTAGTAATAAGTAAGCCATTTGACATAATTTGAATGGAGATTGGTTTAATAGCAGGAAAATACATTTTGAACTTTTTTATGACATAACATATTTTAAAGGATGAAACATGGTGATTCTTCCGTGTGTGGTTGCCTTATTATCACCTCCCTGCTCTCCTCCATTGGGTTCTGATCTGAACATCCTCTCATTAACATCATATCTCCCACAGTGGGTAGAACCACATCAAATGCATGATATAAATTGGTTCCCCCTGTCCTCCGCCACCTCCAGCTCAGGTGATGACCTGTAATGCAAGCAGAAATATGTAAGCTAGAGATTTCCCCTCTTTCAACCCTCAGAAATATGTGGTTTGGGCTGACTTCGTGGAGGTGGACCACACTGTTGTATAGTTTCATGATTTTGGAGCCAGACTGCTGCTGGTTTTTGTTTGTGCCAGATAGTTAGTTGCATTTGCCTTAAATCCAATGTGTAAACCCATTTATTAAAGATGACTGGAATCAAAGGTAGCAGGTCTCTCTTAGACTTGATCACCAGGACCAAGTAGAAATAGAAATGATTTAGTTTTTTTCTGTCTTGCATCATTGTGCGAGTTCAGGTGCATTCCTATTGCTCATAGCTGTGCAGTCATAGATATGAATTCTTTACATGCACATTTAACCATTTTGTGTGTCATCGCTATAATTCAGCCAGGACATGCTGCAGTTTCTCCCACTTCATCACTCTGGACAACTGCAGTCCAATTATGGGCCTTTAGATTTTTTTTTCTGTGTCTTTCTCACTTGCCTCCTGCGTTCACCTTTTCAGGTCTTCTATTTTCTTCTCTCTTTGAGCTTGTGTTGTGGTTCATGTGTCAGTGTGCTGTCACCCTCTCACAAAGAGCTGTGGTATTTGTGGCCCGTAAAGTGGACATGTGTGGCATGGGCTGCTCTAATGCGTTGCCCAAGACAGAATGCGGACAGGCCAAACGCAAGTATTTTGGTTAAATAAGTAAGAAAGGTATGAAAGGTTAGTACGGTAAGATATGACCCAAGACATTTTTTCAGATGCTAGTGAACTGAGGGATTGCTGACTAGTCATTAACATCATTGTATGCTTATCAAAAAGATCCTGTTTTCAGACAGACACATTTTAATTACTGGAATAATGATCATGTTACATCACTACATTCTCTTGTCATAAATTTACTACTTTATGAAAAGTGGAATATTGTGCTCAAGGGCCTTTTGGTTTTTCTCTATCTGAGCCATGTGATGTGGGAGTACAGTCTGTCTTTATTTTTACCTGACACACATAGATACCTGTATCTCTGCCAGTTGAGGGAAGCACCCCCACTTGTTGCTCCACAGTGCAGCAGGTCTATCTCTTTTTAGGATTGGAACCCACCTAAAGTACGAGAGTTATGAGCCAGGCAGTGTGCTCCAGATGAAATCGAATCAGGCGTGTTCTCACAGGCAAAATGGCTGGTTTGTGATCTAAAAGCAGCACCACATTTGGCTTTGATTGTCTCAGTGTGCTCAGGCTGGCGAGCCTAACTTGGCAGAACAGGCTGCGTGAAAATCTTTGACCCACCTTCCAACACACTGATCACTGTCTTGTCAACAATGTCATGTGAGTGGCTGTGGGCTGCATTTGTTCTGTTTACCTCCTTGGGGTTGTACTTGTTTTAGTTTTGTATGCTACAAATTCTTTGTTTACTTCATGCTTTGAGGAACTCGCAAAGTCATATCTTCTCCAACCATGACTCCAGAGCTTCTTCATCTGTGGTGGACACAAACGCACTTGTACACCGACGATTTTGGTTAATAATTCTATCCAGTTCACACAGATGGCTTATGGGACATTTGCTTCATCATAATATGTTGCTCCCCAGTTGAACTGAATTGAGCTGCATTTTTAAACATCTACAGACCACCTAAATACAGTGCAAACGTTTTTGATGACGTTGACATTGGCTTTGAATGTGTAGTTGTAGTGTCTGATGTTGCTCTTTCTGATCATTCCCATGTTTCCTTTGAAATGACTCCCTGTGAACACACATGCTCAATCCGAGTCAATCAGGAAACAGTATATCCATCATTCAGGCTTTCTCTTCCACACCTTCCCCCACTAAACAAATTTCATTACATTATGATATCTATTAAAGAGTCTCTCAAAAGCTGATCGGACAGCTGCAGCTTGAGTCCTCACTAAGACCAGCAGAGCTGCTCACATCACTGCAGCTCACAGATCTTTACACTGGGTTCCTGTTTGCACTGAATGGTTGAAGTATATTTCTAATAACCTGTTCCGTTATTAATGGTCCAGACCTCTCAAATGGTCTGGGACAGGTCTGCTTTCTGTCCCCAAAATCACAACTATGTGACTCTGCTGTTCCCAGCTTAGCCACAAAGTATCATTTTCCCCATGTCAAGGTTAATAATCCTTATAGTGTGAATAAATCACAATTGTGGTACTTTACACAGGTTCTGGATGATTTGGACTGTTCTTACACCTCGGTCTCCTTCAGGCCAGACAGATTTCAGCTTTCCTTCTACAGGCATAATGTCTGCATAAGATGCATCAGGTGATCTCACTCCTTATTTTGTGCAGAAACACACTGTAGATATGTGGAATCTTTCTCAACTAACATCCACTTGTTCAAGTCCTAGAAGGTAGAAGGAAACATAAAATATATAAAAGAACTATGGTTTTCATTTGACAGATGATATCATCACCATTGGAAACATTGGAAGTGTTTCAAACAAGAGGTGTGATAATCAAATACGTTTTTAGTTGCCTCCTTTTTATGTTCTTTAGCCTTGAGGAGAAGCAATAGCCTTGAGATTGGCATTCTCTCATAGTATATATCATGATTGCTATGTCCTCTGGAGAAAAACCTTGCCCTCAGACCATTGTTCTAATAGTTTACTTCCTAGGTCCAGTCTTTATTTCTGTTGCAGGGTGTGTTTGAGTTTAAGAAAGTATTTTATTTTGGTATTTATATCAAGATGTGTGAAAAATGATGCAATCATTTGCAAATTAGTTTTGATTTGACTTGTCCTTTCTTGCATGAAGGACCATAATAGTTTTGGGATTGTGTTTAACTTTCTTTATTTTGTGGGTTTACAGTTGTAGAAGGACGTACTTGCTAAATTACTGAAGAAATATTTAAGTAAGTCAGTATTTGTTGTCCACTGTTACCAAATCCCCAGTCTCTGCGGGTCACCAGATGTTTCATTCTGTTATTTGTCTGTCTGGCTTTTTGCAACAACTTTTAAATTGGGCTTTTGGAATAATTTCCTAAGCCTGACACAAGTATTTTACCATTAAATGTTTAAAGCAAGTTGAAAGATAGAAGTTAATTTCCAGTGTGTTTCATCCACATTTTGAGGGTTTGATTGGTTTCCTAATGGTGCTGCGTGCTATTGCTATATTCTTACAAGCTAATAAAAAAGCATTTCCTCCTCACACCTTACTACTGTTTGTGAAAACCTAGTGCAGCTCCAGCCTGTTGTCTCTGTTGGGAAGATGTGGGTGTTTAGTGAGCCGGGGGGGGGGATGAAATGTAAGATGCCTCTAAAACGTGTGTGACAGCAGCTGAGCAAGCTACAGTCACAAGTTCTCTCCTCACTTCACTCTTCACGTCTCTCTTCCTCTTAAACCCAATTTTCACATTCTTTCCATTTTCCTCATTTTGTGATTTAGCCATCAGTTTTACTGCTCTAAAATTGCTATAATTCAAGTTGTGCCTGTAATTAACGTAACTATAAGTTACAGCATTTTGAACTTTCATTACCTGTGAGTGCAAGCACATCCATTTTACAGTTCCAGTCAAGATTCATGCAGACACGCATTCTCACGGTCTGATGTATGGCAGTTGTCGAGGTATTCAATAAAATGAAAAGTAAGCAGGCATAATCCAGGAAATGAAAAGTTAGAGCGATAGCGGGGACACAGCGGGTCACATGATTAGGTTTGTTACTCTAATCCCACATTGGGATCACATCTTATGACCTGCTTGTTGGAGAAAGGCCCAGTAGAAGAAGATGTATAAGAATTGGCATCGCTGCTGAATCTTTCTGCATGTGAAGCTGTATGGGAAAAGTGCTTCATACTGTGTATCATACCAAACATGCCTACAAATCTCCCCCAGTCTCTCCTCAGCAATTAATTGGTTGATGTTTTCCCTCACACTTCAGTTAACTACATGTGTTCTGATGCTGTTTTTTCCCCAGAAGCTCTCCAGAGACCAGACTTTGAGAGTCAGGGTCTGACAGAAGCGGCCCGCTGGAACTCCAAAGAGAACCTGTTGGCTGGACCCAGCGAGAATGACCCCAACCTGTTTGTCGCACTCTATGATTTTGTGGCAAGTGGTGACAACACACTCAGTATTACTAAAGGTAAGAAGGAGAACCATTTTTAATTGGGGCTTACTGGCATGGTCGAATCACTATTACAGTAATCCCAAATAAAGCACTTTGACAACTGTCACTATTGGTGGATGTTGAAAGCGACATGCAAAGTGATATGCACTTCTAGAGAATGTTTAAGTCTAGATAAGGTTATGAATCTTACTGGGAATCTGCTTATTTTCTTCCCGTCTCGTTCCCTCTCTGTCTTCATCCTCGTCTGACTCTCACTTCCTGATGATAGTCTCACATGTGAGGGTTTTTTTTTCTCTGAACCGACTGTAAAACAATACCACAGATGGATCACACAGACAGAGGAAGGAAGGAAGGAGAGAACATATGCACAGGAATAAACAAGAAAATGTCCTGTACAACATTACTTTCCAGTTCGTTCTTATATGAGCATTTGAGAAAAGAAAATAGGTTCATTTTACTTTGGGTCTATATTGGCAGTATCTTTTTTGTTTTGTTGCATGCAGTCTAAACTAAAGGAAAGAAATACATCTCTTGAGTCTAGGTCACCAAATGACTGGTGGAAAAGAAAAACCCCTGCCAGAGTTCCTGTTCTGAGGAAACATGACATTAGATACAGTGAGTTCCTGCATGTCTGACTTATAACATGCTGAGTTCAGTTCTAGTGCAGTGTCCATACCATGGTAGCCTGTTCCTAATGCAAAGAATGTGGAAGAACAGTCCCACCTGTGGAAATACTTTTTTCAACATCACAGGAAGCTGTAACCTTAAAATTATATTTAAATTATGGGTATGCAGCCAATGAGGTACTTGCCTGGGTAATATTAAAATGTTTTATCTCACATATTTACTAGGAGAGAAGCTGCGTGTGCTGGGTTACAACCACAACGGCGAGTGGTGCGAGGCACAGACCAAGAATGGCCAGGGTTGGGTGCCGTCCAACTACATCACCCCAGTCAACAGCCTGGAAAAGCACAGCTGGTACCATGGACCGGTGTCACGCAACGCTGCAGAGTACCTGCTCAGCTCCGGCATCAACGGAAGCTTTCTGGTCCGCGAGAGTGAGAGCAGCCCCGGCCAGAGGTCCATTTCCCTGCGGTACGAAGGGAGAGTCTACCATTACAGGATTAACACTGCATCTGACGGCAAGGTAGGCATCCGTGCACACACACAGACACACACTGTATATACACACCTTCGAAGAGAAAGAGAGAGAACAGAACAGGGAGGGAAACAAACAAACACACGGCAACCCGGACGTAACACTCATCTATATTAAATCTGTCAAATCTAATGGCTAAATGTCATTGTTAGATTTGATTTTGTGGTTTATTTTTTGTTTCATGAAAGCAGCACTATACTTACAGCACGCGGCAGGATCTACCACATTGTTCTATATCAGCTGTAGTTGGAATGTAATGATGGATTTCAAGTAAAGATAGTATCCAGGTGCAGCAACCAAGGGGATAGCTTTTCAGTTTGTGCAGCACTTTGAGAAATGGGAAGACATAGTTGTATCTCTCTCTCACTCACACACACACACACATACACACACACAGTGTGACTGATATCTGCAAGAACACGCCAGTGCATTGTTCTGTTCTCTCGCAAATCATTCAGACACTTCCAACGCAGAGATGGAAATTAAGATTTTATTATGGGGTTTTGCATAATGTATTACTTGAGATCATAAGTGTGAAGAGCTCAAGCCTTAGGTTGGGCAAAGAAGGCAGGGTATCTGGAGCACACGGGTATTGTAAGAGCTTTTAAATAAGGTGCAGCATACCCCATCCTGATGGTCATGGTAGATGAGCGTAGGCCATATTTCACTGTGTGTATGGCTTAATTTCTTCTGTGGGATTCCCCCAAAGCGCTTTGTCAGTCGAGAAGCCGCTGCCATTTTGGCTGTGTCACCCTCCTGTCTGTGATGCAGCGAGGTGAGCTAGCTCGAGGAACGCTAGCTATGACAAGAATGCCTCTAACCACCACTCTGCCGCTCATAATGGCCAGCAGACGTGAGGCCGGCCAGACACTGACGCCCATGCTGAGACATGCATTAGAACAGACAGATGCAGCCAAGTATGCACGCGCACGCATGTGTGCATGCGTGCACACACACACACACGCATCAAATGGACAAACACACACAGTTCCCCCATGTCATATTGTTTTCCATCCTCCCACTGAGCTGCAACTCAAGAGTCTGGTATGATAGACTAATAATTTGAGATTACCTCAGCAGTCCCCCAAACTACAGCTTTGTTTCACACTGTCTCTGTGATTAACACTGTTCTGAATAACTAAGGTTTTTATGTTAGTAAGACTTTGTTGGTAAGATTTTTTTTTTCCTCTTGATTTAGTAAATGGTCATGGTTTAATCCAGGAGCGCAGCCAACTGACCAGTCCTTTTAAGATTTCAAAGGTCTTTTCACGGCAGTCAAGTGTTTGTCCCCCCCTTTTTCCTCCACATGCCTTCAGCTTGCTCAAAGAGCCTGTTCACAAGTAAAGAAATGCACAGTGCAGATTGTAGAGCAAATCATTTTTAGGGTTATGTAAGACTTGGACAATGGAAAAGACTGTGTCCACTGAGCCCTGACCAATATCCTTCCCTCCACCAGCTTCCTGACTAATGCCTTGTGAGTTCTGAATGGTCTAAGACTTTTCTTTATGAAGAAGATATTTTAGCCTTGTTAAGAAAGTAGATTATTTCATGCTGTACTACAATTTGAATGCATTGTAACACAAATAGTCAGCATGAACTGCATCTTTGTTTATTAAAATCTTAACAGCTGTGTTGCACTGTTTAGACAGACTTTGACCTGCCTAAATCCTCGTGGAAATACTTAATTGCATGTCTCTTCGTAATAATTTATCTTATGTTGATCCAAAAATGAATTAGTGTTGAAAATACTGTCGGTATCCTAAGCTGAACTGACCTCTCATGTACATCTACTCAAATGTAGAATCTCTTCTTCCTTCAGCTGTACGTGTCGTCAGAAAGCCGTTTCAACACGCTGGCGGAGCTGGTGCACCACCATTCCACCGTGGCCGACGGCCTCATCACCACGCTGCACTACCCGGCGCCGAAGCGCAACAAGCCCACCATCTACGGAGTTTCACCCAACTACGATAAGTGGGAGATGGAGCGCACTGACATTACCATGAAGCACAAGCTGGGAGGGGGCCAGTATGGGGAGGTGTACGAGGGTGTTTGGAAGAAGTACAGCCTCACTGTGGCTGTCAAGACGCTCAAGGTACGAAGACACTTAAAAAAGAGGGCTCTGTGCGAGAAAAGATTTATTTCTGCATGCCTACTCCGCCTAAGCTAGTACATCTGACTTCATGAAGAGAGGACATATCCATCTAGTCAAGTGGAAACATTTTGACACCTACTGTCATCACACATTTTTTCACTGTGTCGGCTATGCATTTTTAATTCGGCTGAATAATGCTACCATCTGGTGTTATATGGATGCAACTACAACCAGCCTATGGTTTTGCTCACTTTTTGCCAACAACTCTGTCCAGGAGGATACGATGGAGGTGGAGGAGTTTCTCAAGGAGGCCGCTGTCATGAAAGAGATCAAACACCCTAACCTGGTACAACTGTTAGGTATGTTAACTCTCTCAATAGAGCCCTCGCTGTTAAAATATTGATCCAACATATAACCTCTTCTTAATAGAGGATTTCATTTTAGGTCAGATGAGTCTTTTGCAGATGTAGTCATGTTTGCAGGTTAAATAGTTTTTATAGTCCAGTCCAGCAGTATAGAAAGTCATTGAATAGTGAATACTGATGCATTTTGTTCGGCAAACTTGTTTCTTTGTCAGGTGTGTGCACACGGGAGCCACCGTTCTACATTATCACAGAGTTCATGACCCATGGTAACCTACTAGACTACCTGAGGGAGTGCAACCGAGAGGAGGTCAATGCAGTGGTGCTGCTCCACATGGCCACACAGATCTCCTCTGCCATGGAGTACCTGGAGAAAAAAAACTTTATTCACAGGTGAGTGTAAACACTTTACACTTCCTTTTTGAAGCGATCGGACAGTATTGCGTCTGTGTCAGTTGATTTCATTGTCAGAGGATTGTCTGGCCTCAGTGAAGAGCTGCAAGAAAACTAGCTAGCAAATAAAGAAATGTTCTTAAATGTCACTTTCTCTTTTCTTTCCATTCCTGAGCTGCTCTCCCATCTGTTCTCACAGGAGGACAGGCTTGTATCACAGACATGTCGATGTTGTAACTTAGCTAGTTTGTTCTGGCACGTTTCACAAGGTTCTTTAGAAGAGATGAGATGATTTATGTCTTTCCTATTTGCCAAAGTGCATTTTAATTTTTAAATCTGACAAGACTCAGCTTGTGACTCCACTCGTACACAAAACATCTGTCGAAAACCAACACTGAAGTGGATGTTGTAACAGG
The DNA here is from genome assembly GCA_036023855.1 of Gadopsis marmoratus. NCBI lineage: Eukaryota > Metazoa > Chordata > Actinopteri > Centrarchiformes > Percichthyidae > Gadopsis > Gadopsis marmoratus. Next base: position 86,065 of record JAVQJF010125156.1, on the reverse strand, counting down.
ACATTTTTTTATTTTTTATTTTCTCTGTGTTTTTGTTAGTAATGGCGGTGTGTTCGTGTCAGCTTATACATTTCTTTTGGAGTTAGTTTACTGTCTGTTTCGGATTGTAGAAAGTCAGGATTCCGTCACAGCCTCCTGTCCAGCCTCCGTCACTCATTCTCCTCTATGGTCTCCTGCAGGGACTTGGCCGCCCGTAACTGTCTAGTTGGGGAGAACCACCTGGTCAAGGTTGCAGACTTCGGCCTAAGCAGACTAATGACCGGAGACACCTACACAGCTCATGCTGGAGCCAAGTTCCCCATCAAGTGGACCGCTCCAGAGAGTCTAGCCTACAACAAGTTCTCTATTAAGTCTGATGTCTGGGGTAAGTTTGATCCCGTTCAAACAGCGCTAAGATTTAATAATGATGATCCTGCTTGAATAGCTAATTTCTTTCAGGTTCCTATTCAACACACATATTCCCACCAATACTATGTTAAAGTCAATTAGCTCTTGTTTTATGAGCCACACATCTAACTGTCTCGTGCCTACATCACCAGCATTTGGCGTGCTGCTGTGGGAGATCGCCACTTACGGCATGTCCCCGTACCCCGGCATTGACCTGTCCCAAGTGTACGAGCTGCTGGAGAAAGACTACCGTATGGACCGACCAGAGGGCTGCCCAGAGAAGGTTTACGAGCTGATGAGAGCCTGTGAGTAGTAATACTAACCAATCCAGAATAGGAATACAGGCACTCTATTCTACTGGATGGACTCTTTAATTTAAAAAAAAAAATGTTTGTCCTTTCCTGTCAGGTTGGAGGTGGAACCCTTCAGAACGTCCATCTTTTGCTGGAACACACCAAGCTTTTGAGACTATGTTCCAGGAGTCCAGCATCTCTGATGGTCAGTGCTGCTTTCTTGCTGTAAAGCACCTTTACATGTGGGTGTTACTTGCTAATGTCCACAGACACCTTCTTGTAATGAACCCTACAATGGTTCTCCTGCCATAATTATTAAGACGTGGAAAGTCATGTTTTTGGTTACTTGATAAATCTGTATTTGTATTTTTAGAGGTGGAAAAGGAGCTGGGCAAGAAAGGGAAGAAGGCAACATTAGGCTCCATCCAGCAAGCTCCAGAGCTGCCCACCAAAACCAGAACTCTCCGCAAAAACATGGACAACCGGGATGGAGATAGTCCAGGTGAAACGCAGTCACACCAACTGCACCTCCTGCCTCTGTTAATGCAACGTGTTGTAAAATAGTCCATCACTATTGTTATTATGCTGTAAGGAATATATGAAATGAGTAGTGTATGCAGGAGGGTGATTGTCACAAAAAATGCTTAATAAAATGTACTGTAAAGACTTAATCATTGTAGGTAAGGTAAAGATGTTTAAGCAAAGTGAAACATCTTTATGCTGTCTTATCATTTATTTTCTTTTAGCTTCCATTTCAGTTAAGACAGTCTGAGCTTTTAACAAACCTATAAGATAAAGTGCACCCTGAGCTCTTTGGCTGTAACCCCAGAGCTAAGGCTGGTGGAGGTTGCTCCCTCTGTTTCCTTTGGCTAAGGAAACACTTGTAATCTTAGTCTCCTTTTAAACACCCACTCACCTTTCTTGAACAATGTTCCCATTGTTTTTCCCCCTAGTCTCTGAAAGTATGTTGTAATTGTAGTTTGATAATTAATGAAAGTATTGTTCTTCATCACTGAGGATTCCCTGCTTGTTTTGGACTCTTCCTCAGACCCAGTGGAGCCGGAGGCAGCTGTGTCGTCACCCATGCTCCCCAGGAAAGAGCGCCCCCTCCTGGACAGTAACTTGAATGAGGATGACCGCTTGCTACCCAAAGACAAGGACAAGACACGTGGCAGTGGCTTTCTCAGCCTCATCAAGAAAAAGAAAAAGAATGCACCTGCTCCGCCCAAACGCAGCTCTTCTTTCAGAGAGATTGAAGTCCACCCTGACAGGAGGGGCTTGACTCCAGATCTTCGAGACAGTGACAGCTTCAACAACTGTGCATCTTTGGCCATTAATGATGTCACACATGGCCTTGACTCTGCAAAGTTCCCGGGGACTAACAATAATGGTGCAGGGGGCATGCCCAACGGAGCTCCTACCTACCCAGGACCTTTGTTTCCCAGGAAGAAGGGAGCTCCAGTAGTGCCTGGCCCTGGAGGAAAAGCAGCTACAACACCGCCCAGTGAGGAGGAATCCATGTCTAACTCAAAGCGTTTTCTCTGGTCTTCTAGCATTCCCACCAACTCAGATGGGACTGAATGGAAGTCTGTCACACTGCCGCGAGACCTTGGCCAGCGCCACTTTGACTCAGGCACCTTCGGGGGCAAGCCAGCTCTGCCACGCAAGAGAACCAGTGAGCAAAAGGTGGAAAATGCCCCTCGAATGGGCACACTGACTCCCCCGCCACGTCTGAACATCTCATCAGATGTTTCCTCTGCCTTCTTGGGCAAAGACACTGATCCCAGTCCTGGTTCCAGTCCCCAGGCATTAACCCCTAAGGTGGTCAGGAGACCAGGGCTGCCGGGGCTGGAGAACTCAAAGACCAGCGCTCTCCATGCCGAGCTTCTCAAACCCAATGTGTTCCCTGCTTTAGGGGCAGCTGGAGAAGAGTGCAGGGCCCGCAGAAACAAGCACACTGTGGACTCTTCATCTGTCAGGGAAAGAGGAAAGTTACAGAAACCCAAGCCAGCTCCACCTCCACCACCCACCAATACCAAAACGGGCAAGATTTCCCGCAGCCCCACTCAAGAGCTCCCCTCCCCTTCATCCACCACCTCAGATATCAAAGTTAAGGGTCTCCCCTCTGTCTCAGAGACCCACCATTCAACCACTGCCAGTGACCAAGCCCGCTCACCCCTCAGTGAAAGCTCCAAAAAGCTGCCCCTGGGCTCCAAACCTCAACCGTTAAAAACCTCCACCTCCTCCACTTCAGTGACCTCCTCCCTATCTAGCCAGAGCCTAGGAAGCTTCTCTTCCTCCCTCACCTCCCCCGGCGATCAGAGCTTGCCCACTGCTTTCATCCCCCTAGTGAACACCCGACGTTCCCTCCGTAAGACTGCACCCCGCCAGGCTGCCGAGCGCACCCCCAACTCAGCTGTGACGCGCGAGATGGTGCTGGAAGGCACCGAGCTGCTCCGCGCAGCGATTTGCCGCAACTCGGAGCAGACGGGTAGCCACAGCGCTGTGCTGGAGGCCGGCAAGAACCTGTCGAAGTACTGTATGAGCTTCGTTGAATCCATACAGCAGATGAGGAACAAGTTTGCCTTCCGTGAGGCCATCAACAAGCTGGAGAACAGCCTGCGTGAGCTGCAAATCTGCCCCACAGCCACAGGGGGTGCCAGTGCACAGCAGGACTTCAGCAAGCTACTGTCCTCTGTCAAAGAGATCAGTGACATTGTTCAGAGGTAGCGCCATAAAATCTTAAACTACCAAGACATAAAACTGATATGAACTGTATCTTACACTACTTTTTCTTTCTGAGCATGCACATGAACTATGGTCCATGCTGAGCTCATGTTGTAGATCTGAGGGTAAAGTCTGCGTGAGCGCAGATTTCACCCTACAGTATACTCTGATACACTTAAGCCTGTGGTTATTGTGGATGGAATCAAAGGAATCTTTCTGTAGACGTCGTCAGGCAGAGTTTGCAATATTGAAAAGCCTTAACCATGAATGAACAATGTCTTTTGGCCTTAATGAGAGGCAAGGGGCCAATTTTTTATCATGACTTTTCACCAATCATTTTTTTAAATAGCCATTTCTTATGTATGTTAGTTATGTTTCCCCCTTTACTGAGGCCTGTGATATTGGTTTCCATCACTGTAAATGTTTGGTTTTAGGATGCCTTCTAACACTTCAAATGACTGATCTCATAGTTTCCATTTTCACCTGTAAGAATTGGGGAGCTTTTGGAATTGCAGTGCTTATACCCTGATGCCTCTTTCCAACACATCCCAACATTTTCTATGGCTTCGTACCATGTCATCTGTGATAAGTTGTGCGCTGATGGATGGAAACATGTCAGTGTATCTTCTGTATGAATGTGTCTTGCAGTATTTGCAACCATGTGCCATAAAATAATAATGGGAGCAAGCAAAGGAGGCAGGACAAGCCTCTGGTCTTCACGGTTTTGCTTCACTGCACACGTTGGTAACAAATAGTGCCTTAAACACCATTGGCTGAGCGGTTTACGACATGCCACTTTACAAGTGCAGAAATGTGGCTTTAGCTGAATTGTGCCATGTGGTTAGGAATAGCTATGTTGATTTGTTTATTGGATTTAAATGTTCGATTGCCATACCAAAAACCTTTATCTCCAGTCTGTACTGGAGAGGGACCATCATGATCTGCAACTTAGTGGATCTGACGACTATTTTATGTTGTCCTTAGGCTGGACATCTTTTTTTTTTTTTTTATATACATGTTTGATTCAAATTTCTCTACATGCCAGTCACAAAAGCCATCAGTAGCAGCTTGGCCTTGCAGCAGCATACTGTTTTGTCTGTAAAGAGGATCACAGATTGAACAGTGTTGCGCCGACCAGTGAAGGGCCTCTTTGCCTGAATTTGTTTTGATGGATGGTTCATGTAACATGGTCTAAATGCTGTTTCAGAGGCCTTTCCACCCCAGCAAAAAAAAAAAAAAGTATCCTGGGGGAAACACTGGACTGAAATCTTTATGGATCTGTCACTTGCTGTCTTACAAAATAATGTACATGTGAGAAGCTGACCATTAGACTAAAACAACCCATGCAATTTCACTCTTAACATCATATGTTCCTTTATTCTCATCTGCAACTCTTGGACATTTTCAGTATTTGTGCTGTAGTTGTCTGACTGCGATGCCGGAGGACACAAGTCAACCACAAGCTGCCTTGACTTCAACATGGTACTGTCAGTGTTTTTGTTTTTATTCCTCCTTTATCAACCATACCACTACTCTACTTTCATGTCTAAGCTTCCTCACCAGTTTTAGACAAACTTTCCTTTGTAAATATGTTTTCTTTTCCTATTTGTTTTTCCCTCTAGCCTTGGTGCAATTTTTGTGGCAATAAAATACAAAGCAGTTGTGCTACTTGAAATACATTGGTCTAGTATTCCCCGTGTGATCTCTTTCCTCAACCTGAGCAACTTCAATCTCAGGTTAATGTTTATTAAAGCTCCTTTCTCTAGAAGCAACAACAGACGGCCACACAGCAACAGGTTATGTATAATTTATTTTTTCTGTCTAGAGTATTTTGTCATTAAAATCAAAATGTCAACATTTTAAAATCATATACACTCAAGAACGCATTTAAATGTTAGCACAGCGCCTTAAAAATTTATACATATGTACTTTTTTGTACTTGTGGACAGACAAAAGCAGGAAGTGGTCTCTCAAGACTGCAAATATGTGGGACACAGGACAAAGACCCAGTCCACCAACTTCCCACAATAACAAACTAATTCCCACTCCCCAAAAGTTAAGAGCGATGCAGGCCCCTCCCATGTGGAGGTAGCAATGATGGGGGGTGGAAAAAGAAAACAGAATATAAACATAAGTGCCCCATTCTCCATTCCGTACAGAAATGAGGAATCCAAGTTTGCAGACATAAATACTAATTTGCACATAATCTCAATCCACTTCCTCTCCCCTCAACCAATCGACAGATTCAGTAGTGTGCAGATGGGATGGTTGGAGGGGAGGGGGGTGTAGGTGTCTGTCCTTTACATACATTTATTAATAGAAACTATGTTACAGAATTTCCCAAGCATGAATTACAGGCAACCCACTAGCACATCAACTGTACAGATCTTGGCAGAGCCAGCAAATAAATGTCTAAATCCCAAGTAGCAAGGTAATCATCACCACTAGTTAAGAAGCAATATATACAGCTGTCCAATCAGTGGATCACTATGGTACAGAAAAGTGTACGGGAGGGGAGGGGGGCATGCTGTTTGGTGTTGTTATAATACAAGGCAGAGGAACAACTGCCTAAATGAACAGATTAGCTCTTGAGAGTGTTTTTACATCTGAATAGTCCAGATGTGGGCTTAAGACCATGCTGCTGATATTTGAACATTTGAGATATTTTGACAGTGTAAGCCACCACTTGTATTTTTACATTATGCTCCAGTAAAATACAATAATTATTCTAAAAGTTGATTTATTGAATCGGTATGAGAGAGAGTGCAGCAACACAAAGATTAAAGAGTAATAGCATTAATTATAAGGCAACAAACAAGGAGACAGAAATGCTGGTAAAGACAGAATCTGTTGATATGACCTGGGGGAGAGTTTTGGGGTCAGACGGGTGAGGAGAGGGAGAAACCTCGTGCAAAGAAACCAATGTGAATTAATTTTTACATCAAAAACAGAAAAGCCATGTTTGTTATGTTAAACTGTCATTTTAACTTTGTCAAAATAAACTCCTATCCAATTTCTTAACAGACACAAATATTCCGTTCCTGTGATATCTCCGAGAGACTGAGGAATCACATACAAGGTAATTCCTGGTTTTCTAAATGATTTCTCCTCTCTCCTGAGAACAAAAGGGCTACCACATCTGGCAAAGTAACTTGCTTTGTGCCAAGCAGTAGAAACAGAATTAAAAGCTGCAAGCAGGTTTGAATCCTGCTGGAAAAGCTCACTCAGCTACACATTCTTGGACACAAACTTGAGAGCATCGACTTATGCGGCTGCCTGATACACTGACTTCATTGCCTTCACCAGGCGATCCCAAAAAAATGAACCGCGAGTGAGATGTCACACCCGCATGTCTCGATAAAAATGCTTAATTGGTAAACCATGCAGAAGAGGTGCCAGGAGTTTGAGAATATAATTTGGAGCTGATCAGTGGTAAATTAAACTTAATGCAGTGTTTACATGTCATATGTAGCTATAAAACCAAACATAAAAAACAGTCTGTTTATCATTATCATATGAACATTACATCTTAAGTCTAAAGTGTCAGTAACCCGCGTAATGTGTGGTGGCGTCTATAATACTATGATATGGGGGGGGTTAGACTGAACGGTGCACGAAGAGTGGATGGGAGCAAAAGAGTTATGGGACGACAACACAATGACAGTGTAAAGAGGCGCGAGACAGGCAGAGAGGAGGAAGGGAGAGATGTAGTCCACACAGCCTAGCTCAGTCTGGCCCAAGTCGATATCAGTCACCCATTTCTTCCCTCCCAGCCCTGCTCCTGGTGCAGTGAGTGAGGACGGTGGATGGACATATGTGGGTGCAGGAATGGATGGAGGGGAGATGGTTGAGGGAGTGTGGGCAGAACAGACAGAGAGCGAGAGAGGAAGGGAGGGAGGATGAAGGGGGTTTGCTTGGTCATTAGCAGCCGCAGCCTTCCCTCTGGGGCTGTGGTTCGCTGGTTAGCCGGCCGCCCTGAGGGGCCGAGGGCTTGTGCTGGACCCCCGATTCAGCGGCGTTCAGGTCCAGGCTGCCATCTTGGATGTTCTGGTAGATCTTCTTGGCAGCTTCGAGGAAGGCGTCCTCAACGTTTTCACCTCTGAACACGGAGCATAAATAAAAATGTGAGAACGGACACAATTGGGAGTTTAAGAATGTAAGCAAAGAGATAGTGCATGTTCTGCAGTCGCTGAAATGGCTGAAGTTGTGCAGACTTACGTTTTTGCACTGGCTTCCAGAAACAACAGACCTTTAGAACAAAAAACAGACGATGACAGTCAGTAAGAGTGTTACAAGATTCCAAATTCTCATTCACCCCCTTTCAATTAATATCTTATCTTCAATTATATCACCTTCTCCTAGTTTCCGTCTTACCAGTATAAATAAAGGATATTAATTTTCACTTTCGTCTGTTGAAATCAACTTTAAGGGCTTCTATTATAAACATTCTGAAAAAAATACAGACGCTAAATCTCATTTTAATTCTAAATATTTGGACATTTTGTTGGGGTTCCTGCAGTAGTTGTGTTGAAATTGAGAATAGCGCGGTCACAGTTTTGGAAGATGCCTTTGCAGAAAGGGTGAGTGTCTTATGAGAACTTGATACCATAAAGAGTTGAACAGAGACAGTCTAACAGGCAGCATGTTGAAATGTAAAACCCTCTTTCCTGTCTTCCCAACATGTCCTGTTCCGTGTCTGGCTCACCGTTCTCCTCAGCAAACTGCTTTGCTTCCTCATACGTGACGTCCCTTTGAGCCTCAAGGTCCGCTTTGTTTCCTATGAGAATGATCACCTGAGAATACAGAGACAGGAACACAAAGTGTGAGACAATCCTAGACAGCATGGTCTCTCTGGGAGAAATGTACTTTCGAAGCCTCTAAAATCTTAGAAACCTGAAGGCAGTATAGGAAGACTGTTCGTAAAGCAGTTGTTACACTCCGGAATTGTCTGTTCAAGATCAATTGAGAGATGCACCGACACTCCCGTGAGAACACTAGACAGTGCGCCTAGCAATGTGATGTAATGAGCTTCCTCGTAGCAGTGACAGACTTTCCTGCATATTTTAGAATTTTTTACAATGATCCTCACTGTATCAGCAACTACTGAGTGCAAGTTTAATGGTGAAAATGTCACTGTGCCGTGGCAGTGAGATTTGCATAGAGTCATAGGCACATTAGTACAGTACGTCAAATTAAAGTTTGAAAGTTTCTTAATTATTGGCCATTACTGGGAAAAGTGAGCGCTGATTTTTAGAAGTTCTTGCTAAATTAAGAGTCTTCCATAACTAACGACTATGGTATCATTCAAATGATCAGATAATGTGTTAATTATGTTCCCCATCTTAAACAACAGTAGCCAAATAAATATCACTTGAAGCAGGAACACATGTTGACACCTACGGATCCAGCCATGACCAGACTGCAACACTGACCGATATAAGACACTTCAGTGAAAAACAATTCAGGCTAATAGGTTTCTGTTGAGTATTTTCTATGAGCACAACTTTGTAATAATAATAATAATAAATGGTGACAGAACGCCACAAAAACTCAACAACATTGTACGGTTTACCTTGTGGTCATATTTACTCATAAGAATTACCAAAAGAAAACACTTTTACAAGACACCCATGAAATAGCCTGATATAAATATGTTTATACATCAGCAAAACATTTTTCACTTGATGTTAAAAACCTGGAGTGGAAGTGGCATATTGCAGGAACCCAGCTCAGTAATTGAAAACAGTATGAGCTAATCATATTTACGAAGAAATCCAATTTAAGAAATGGACAGGGCTCTGTGGCTTCAAACAGGCTCAGGGGAGAGGGACAATGACACAGGGGGAAAGAGGAGATGGAGCAGCAGACGAAACAGTAGTATACTTGAAAGCAATAAAAGGGATGACAGAAGGGAAGAAAACTGCACAGTCAAAAAAGCAGCAGGTATAGGGAAATACATTTTAAGTGTGGAGGGACATTCAGTTTAAGAGATGCAAAAGACGCATACAGACAGAAAAATTCTAGTACGCAATATGAAAAGATGTTAATCTGTGTACTTACAGTATTGGGGTTGGTGAGGTTTCTGGCATCAGTCAGCCAGCTGCTGAGGTGGTTGTATGTGCTTCTCCTGCATGACATCAACAGAGGGACAGAGGTTACTATGACGACAGGCAAAGACTTAACATCGTATTATCTCTGAGGAGGCATCAGAAAAGAGTCTGCAGCTGCTGCAACATAAAGATGGTGTAACAATAAAAGCAGGACAACATCATTATAGAGGGGGGAATTTGGGGTTTATAGATATATTTGAAATGATCTGACACACATACCATATACCATATGTCTCCTATTTTTGGTGACTAGCCCAGCAGAAGCAGTGGATGGGTACATTAACAACGATGCAAACAATTCCTATTGGAGCCCTCGGGGCTCTTACTAGAGTTGGGTGTGGTGTGGACAGACATTCCACATTTTTAACTGTTACTTTGGCAGACCACTGATACCATCTAACAGTTTGGGCAAGAAGGTCAGACAAATTGCGTGCGTGTGTGTGAGAGAGACATACATGTTATTATTATCGCATACATCACATGAAAACTTGTGTAAAGTTGAGACCACGTCCCACACACATTGACACGTAGCAAGCATCCTATACCTGGTGATGTCATAGACCATGAGCGCCCCTGCAGCTCCGCGGTAGTAGGAGCGGGTGACGGCCCTGAAACGTTCTTGTCCTGCCGTGTCCCAAATCTGCAGCTTGATCTTCTGGCCGCTCACCTCGATTATCCTTGTGCCAAACTCCACGCCAATTGTATGGGGGCAGTCTGCCATGACTGGGGAGAGGAAGTGGGGTCACTGAATTCAGTTTCATTCTTTGTGCTTCTATTTTATATCCCCAACATTCATAGATATTTTTATGTTAGCAAATGATGATCACAAACAACCTTCAATGTCATCACCATTTTGTGTTTCATCTTATTTAAGTTTTAAACTGAGAAAAAAGTTAGTGTGACGGGAACCATGTTCAAGTTTTTCTTCCTTCATCAGGTTGATGAAAGTTACAACTCGTGCCTAAATTTAGCTTAGTGATAATGTTGTAATATATATTTTGTGAACACGTGTGTAGGCTCACACACACGCATATCATTTCCATTGTAAGCCAGCTGCAGGTTCATCAATAAATCAGTCAGTCTTTAGAGACATTATACACACTTGTCTAAATTCTAACACCCAGAAAGCAGCAAATTTCTTTAAAGCTGACACTGAAAACCTTTTCTAAATCACCCCTGTGTGTGTGTGTGTTGGTGTGTGTGTGTGTGTGTGGGTAGGATGTGATGGTGGCGAGTGAATGTGGAACACAGCATCTGGCTTGTTAATAGTAGCACTAAACAAAACGGAGCTGAATGGTAATGGGAGGCTGCAGCTGACTCACACACAGGAGAAGAGTCTCTCACTGTTGAGCTCACACTCTACATCTATGCCACTGACTTCCGCTGCCGTATAAAGAAATCTAAAGCGATTTAGGCACTTCAGCTGAACCTGGCAACCTTACATACACTGAGGCACAAGCACAGATGAAAAGAGGTCAAAATCAGGGCAGCACTTACATTTCTTTTCTGTGAACTGGTGAAGCAAACATGACTTCCCTACCCCCATGTCCCCTGTGGAGACAAAAGAGGTTCATAGAGAGAAACTCGGGTCAACCAAGGAAATAACAGAACAACAATTCTCCATTCAAGCCTGCAGTGTTGGCAATATGCATGATGTAGCAGCCCCTCTGCGTTAGTCTGCACCAATGCTTAAAATTTCATATGGAGCGGTAAGAGACAGAGAAAGACCTATGCTTATAACATAATGTGCACTGCTCTACAGAGTTTGACAATACATGAATAACCATTTTGACACTAATGGTATGTTTGTTTTGTGCCTTGACCCCGTTTGTGACTCCCGAGTCCTTCATTTGCAGTTGCACACAAACAAGACCACACAAATCTGTTAGCAATGGATACCATTGGTAATATCAATACTTTTGACTTTACCTTGATGCAAGTGTGTTCTTATATTTTGAGAATTATGTTTTTGGATGCTCGCACATATGGAAATGCTGAAAAATCATGGCTCATTTAGATACACCAAGGAGTGCCACGGTTGAGGCATTCACTGTTTATTTTATTCAGCTAGAGCAGTCAAAGGAAACTCAGAAAATTGTATGCAACTCCAACAAGAAGGATCATGAGATATTAAAATCAAACTGTGAAAGTTTCATTCACTGTTCTAGTGAAGGAAAAGAAAAAAGCATATGCGAAAAGTAAAGTAGTAAGCCACTACCTCTCCGCTGCTCTTCTCATTCTCACACCACTTTAAGATGCAAGCTGAGTGTTAGCTTTGAAGCAGGGTGTTTTAGGCTTGAGAGAAGGGGAGGATAAATAGCCCAGTGCTGTGGGTGTGTGTGCTTATGCATGTCTCTCTGTAAATGTATGTACAAGTAAAAGCAGCAATATGTTCACTTAGAGCCCTCATGTTAAGCAACATGTCAGCCAAGGTGTAACATAATTCCAATATGGTTGAGACATTTAAAAATTCATTACACAAGCAGCACATCAATAAAGTAATAGTAATTGATTTTGAAAAGGTGATATAAGACAAACCATTGACTACAGAGAATCTAAGTCTTTGCCTTCTCTGTATTCATTGGCTTATATGACTGAATATTTGTCGATTTTACTCATCGCTGTCTAATAAAGCACCAGATTTTAAGAGACGTTTCTGCATGACTGTATTCATCTGCTGAGAGACTAGACAAACAATTTAAGATCAAAGCAAAAAAAAAAGAAAAAAGGCTTATAACAGACATATTGAGACACGCTGGATCTACTCAGTGTACGAGGTAGCATACAAAAAACAGTGCACTGTAAGCCACTTCCATACGCTCATCGACAGCTCGCTGGATAGCATACACTTACCGATAATGATGTATTTGAAAATGTAGGAATAGTTGTACGGTGCAGTTGCCATTGTGGCTCTGAAAGAGAGAAAAGAAGAGAACATTTAGGCACGTAAACTGTCAGTACACCTGCATTTCAGCTAATGCAAGTACGAGAAATACATGAATTATTTTATCTTACAACAATGACTACAGTCTCCTGTAGCACTATAACTCAACCCTGACCACATTAATTCTGCATTCTGGATTATGGACTATCAATCAGCATGAGGACTTATTTTGGTTTAATTAAGGTTCTCGTCACGTGAATAAATATACTGTATGCTATGAGAAAAAAAAATACAGAGTTTATACACAAATGTCTTATATTTTACATTATACAAGTGACAAAAATACATTTACAATACTAGAAAAGAGGCTAAAAATATAAAATTTGGGCAAATAAAAACACTAATTACTGTACATGCTTGACCTTAAATTAGTCTTATAAGACCCAGTGTTATTCTACAAAGCCATAATCCTTCATAGAAATAGGACCATACTCATGTGAGGCCAGATCCTTAATCTAGCCACGCTACAAGTACAGCAAGACAAAAACCGTATACTTCTGTAGGAAATGTGAATTAACACAGCAAAACATCCTAGTTACGCCATATTATATTATGCAATTTTAAATGTCTTGATTATAAATATGGTGCTCATCAGTATCAGCAATAACACATCTGTCTGTTTCTCATGATCACAAGCTGAGCTGATTTACTTCCAAGTAACTAAAAATGAAAGTGAACAATAATACTTTTCCATTTGGCTGGTCAAATAGGAGGTGCTATACACTTCCCACACACTTCATATGTCTGCTTACATAAGTAAATGTGGGAGAAGAAAAGAAACAACCATAGCCATGTACTTTAATAGTTTGGTGACCAATGACAAACTGCTTGACTTCTCTAAAATGTAAATGCATCCTTACCGCTTGTGTCAACCTGACCGTTAACCTAGAAACTTATCGTACTCATCAGCAAACCTAAATATAAGCACAGATTTGTTCCAATGGATCCTTTCTGCCATCATTAGGGTCAGAAACTATGGAGCGATATTACTATCTTTAATCAAGAGCATGCTCTTTCGGTTTGAGAGAATGCTTCATTCAATTTCATGTTCAGATTTTGTAAAACCCTGCTCTCACACACACAAATAGCACCTGTTGCCCCTTGGATTTGCTCTGCTTCTGCTCAAAATGGATGCTTGCACATGGATGCTTTGTTGCTTGCGCATATTTCTTCTGTGCACTTGCGGAATTTCTGCTCTTGGATTTTTGCTGTGCGATTGGGCCACATGTGAAATTTCTTGTGAAGTTCTGACTTTAATTTCAGAATTCTAAAAAAAAAAACAAGGTTGTCGTCTTCGCTTTAAGGCAGTTGGCATCCATTTGGTGCATTACCGCCACCTTCCACTCCGGAGAGTGGAACATAGACTCAATATCTATATCCCTCTATCTGCTCAGGTCTCCCCGTTAAAAGAAAAAAAGTCAGAACTCACATGTGGCCCTAATCTTGCGTGTGTGTGTTTTGGTTGAAGGGATGTAGATATTAAGTCTATAGTCTGGTCCACTCTCCGGAGCAGAAGGTGGCGGTAATGCACCAATAAGCTGGATGCCAACCGCCGCAGAACTAGAAGAAGATGAAGACTTAATACCTTAACCGAGTGTGTGTATGTGTGTGTGTATAATTATATTAATATATATTAAAGAGGAGGGGCAGACAGAGGTAGTTGTCACTTTGGTTTTAGCTAACATTAGAAAGCTAATAGCTCTCTCAATGAGCATGAGCTGAAGTGATTGATTCACAACATCCTTGCCAGCGCACAAAGTATGGTAAAATAAAACATCACAAAAAAGGTTAGTTCCAGTTTTAGCAGCATTAAAATTAAAAAAATGGACTTGAGTTCCTTGACTTTGGCAGACAGTGTTGTCCAGCAATCCACTAAACTCCCTCCTGAGTCACGAAGGTGACGTTGTTTTCCCCTCACAGACCCCCTGTCAGTGTGCTATACGGCTACTATTACATGTAGCCATGATCGTAAAATAAACAGTATGGGCTCCATAAGAAACAACTAAGATTCTATTTAAGGACAGTTTAACCGTAATGATTCCTTACCCCTTTATAATACTTTGTATTACATATGTAACAAAACTCATCTCTTTGTGGAGTCAAAATCTATGTTGAGACGTCACTGTTTAACTTGAAGAGTACCACCTGTTAGCTAACTAATGAACTGGTAACACTGGAAATACAAACCGACACCACAATGTTTGAGCTATCACTAAAGCTGATATTAGCATGCTTCACATTAGAGTATTAAAAATATTTCAGAGTTCAAAGGTCGGGCAGTCTTTCACATGCTGCACCAATGTTCACTTGGCTTGAGGGGAAATTAAATAAAGTGTGTTGCCTATTGTGGGTCTAGGTGATTAGGGTATTCCTAAAAGAATGGAGCTAAAAGAAAAGCTCCTAAGCAGCCAGTAAGCCCATATTTCTCTACAGCAGCAACCCCTGCTGTCTCAACTACCGGTCTCTCCTCAGTGACAGTGCAATACGGTGACATTGGCTAATTTTGATGGCACTGGACACGGCCTGTCTACAAGTAAACAGTGCGGCACTTACATGTACACAAGAGCACCTCCAGATCCACCTCCATAGGCTCACAGCTAGGCTAAAAATAGCCCTGACACCTATCGGATACCCAGTGATGCTTCATTGTTCACACTCCACACACAGCACATAGACAAAGCATGCAAGAAAAGCCTTCAGATTCGCGACACAATATCAATATTACTAGTACATCGAAAAGGCAGTCACACAAATACACTGGTTGAACAGCCGAAGGGAGAAGCTTTGTTCATAAATAAATGATCAGGTCATGTATGACATCAATGAAGCTGCTTTAGAAAGCAGTTCACCATAATTTTCACTTTGCAATGCCATCTCCCGACATCAAGGATATTTTGTAGTTAGACTGCTTTATAACTCTATATCAAGGTGCTGCTGGAAAGTGTAAGTGCTGTGGAGAAGTAAATAATTCAGCATTAACAATCAGGAGCATAACCAGTGCTTTCTGTCAAAGCAGTGAAAGCTGTGCTGTAGTTAAAGTAGTTTCTGGAAACTGAACTCACTGTGCCACATCAGAGCCTATTGCTGGTGTTATTCTCATACTTCTGCATCTGCAATTCAGTGACCATGTTTGACTGGCTAGCTTAATGCATGCAGAAGAAATGTGGATGGGGTGTGATATGAGAATCGAATAGAAAAGCAACAAAAATAGAGCAAGCAAGTAAAAAGAAAAAGGACTCAGGGAACTGGGATGAAAAACTTAAAAAGGAGTAGACTTTCAGCAGCATAAGAAAATGTAAGTGGGTGAAAATGGTGAGTGGATTGGAGACACTAATTTGTTAGACAGAAAATAAAGAGGTACTTCAAATCTACTTAGTTTAGGTTAAATCAGGTCATGGTGTATTAACCCTTTGCTTTAATAAAAATAATGTTGGGTGAGGCCCTCATGCCAGCAATTACTGACAGCCTATAATGACTACATGGCTGTGGCTATAACCCTTTGAGGCAAGCACTAAAATATGATGCCTGAAAACATCACAATAGAAGGCTACACTTAAGTGCAGAGATAAATTGTATGAAATATTTAATTGTTGGGAAATTTGATAACTAAGACAACAAAGAATGTTTCAGTATTTCCAGTTACCTGAAGATAATAGCAGAAGATGCTGAATGTCATCATTTGAAACTATGTAAACAACTCGCAGGCATACCAAAGCAGGCTGTGACTGTGTTTTTGTTGGAGGCCCCAGAAAAGACTTGGTTCTCACTCAACAGTCCCCAACAAACTCTGAAATTTGACCTGACATTTGGTACTCAGGCAAACACCAACTAGCTAACTGAAGAGAAAAACAGTCTGTGTGAACATTAGACACTATCTGCCTATCTATCCTATTGCTACTTTGTTGGTAGTATGGCCAACTTTGAGCTCCCAATAATGACCACAGTACACTTGCTGTCACAAGCTTGTTTACACTAAAATTCTACTTGTGGTGATGTCAAAGATAACACCAGTATAATTAGATTCTCCTATCACTTAACCAAAATGTAAGTTCATTTAGAATGAATGCATTACATTTGGCACTTTTTAACCTAGAGAGAAAATCCTCAAGTATTTTAGGGCTTTTTTCCAGGCTGCCCCTTGTCACATGAGGAATCTTTATAGCCAGTGGGATGGTTTTCAGTGCTCTGCAGGGTAAGCTATTAGAGAAGGTATCCCTAACCAGAGTAAAAACAATGTGATTCAGCTGTGATCCCCGCCATTTCCCGTTTTTTGCGCTCATTACTTAGAAATAAACCACGAGTATCCATCAAGGAGAAGGCATGTCAAGGCCATGTGACCAGACTGCAGCCTCAGCACTTCTCCATTACTCTTTCTACAGAGAAACACTGTTGCTGGCTTAGCTCTTCTCAACAGCCACAACCCATACAGGGGGAGGATGCACTTATCACTGGGCTATCAGGAAATCATGACACATATACTGTATAGTCAGTGTCTCCATGATGTTAAGACCCACTATTCAAATCATGTGACTCCTTTCAAACCTTAAAAACAATAAGAGGTCATCACTACTGTTAACAGGCAGGACAGCACACTATCACAATGCATACAAATCAAATGTATGATTTACACCATATATATACTGTATATAAATAATTAAAAAACATCAATACAAAACAAGCAACGTTGTTATTCAAGTTTCAGATCAAGTCTGCGAGTACACAGAGTGCATTAGCAAATGAAACAGAAATGATGCAGCATTTTATGTTAGATAAGGGAAGATCTGTCCATATTTGCAACACTTTGAAATATAAAGGGTCTACTTTACCGCCAACGTTTGTTTTTCAAAATTGTACACATCTGTTGTTTGGAAAAGGAAAGAAGCTAACACACCACACCGTTGGCTAAGGAGCAATGGATCTTCAGTGAAACGCTGCTCTACAGATGATAACGGCATCACTACCAGTATTAAAAGAGATGGTCTGCATAGACAAATCCAAACAAGCCCTACTGGAGTGTATGATGTTAACACTGTAACGTCATGGCTGCTCCTCGACGAAAGTGGCTAGCTTAGCTTAACACCCGGCAAAGTGACAGCGTTGATTTGGTTCATTTTCTACCGTTAGCACACACAAAAAACAAGCAACATTACCAAGCGGGATAGCACATTAAACCTGACATGTACTTGGTTTTGTAGCTACACTGTCGTGTCCGATAACAACCACGGCCCTACTTTAGCTATTTTGACAGCTAAATTTGCGTTAGCATGTTACCTGCCTGCTGACATCAATGTATGTATCTTGACAACAAATCGCATAATTACAACATGTAAGTCGGCTGCCTGCCTGTATCACCGCACAGACAACGGAGTCAATGCCATCTTGTTCGCATATTCTAGGTTAAAACACTAACTTGGCTTCTGCATCATTTCGCAAAAGCCACCATACTCCCTAACTAATGACAGCAACCGTTAGCTATAGCTTTGTCGTGCTAGTTTGCCAGCTAGCAGGGGTTGGATTATGGTAGATACGTACCTTAGTTAGCTTGTCAACCCACATATAGTCATCGTCGAGCAAGTCATATCTCACCTGCAATAGCATCCTCTAACAGTTTAACAACCAATATATCCTGTTCTTGGAAGCTAACGGCAAACACCAACTAGTATTAGCCATCTGTTAGCTTGCCACTCAGCTCATCCCCGGCTAACACAGACTAGATAAACTTTTTCATAATTAAATATCAGTGTCGCTACGTTTATCAGACAGTATGCGAGTGTGTCAAAGTATTTGCCCTTTAATTTTTATTTTTTTTGTCCTTACCAGAAATTAAGTCTTTTGAGCTTTGTGTTCTTGAGCTGCTCAGAAGAGGAATGCAGGTTATCCTGGCTCAAGTATGATCCGTCTATCCAAGATGGCTGCTCACGGCACAGGGTTTCCTCCGCTGTATACAATGGGCTTCTGGGACAAAGAGCATCATATGCGGCGATTTGCGGCGTGTACACCAATGGTGAGCACGGTTTCGTGGAAGGTAACCTCACCTGCACAGGTGTATTCGTGCATACTGTACCGGCATACCGCTCAGTGTTGATTAAGTGGCCTATCGGATTATGAAATCATTACTTAAGTGAAATCAGGAGCTGCAAGGCTTGAGTGTTCTGGGATTTGATTACACCTGAATGACCTGGGGTTCAGATACTTTGCTGTTTCACCTTCCTTATACACATGCCTGAATGTACCAGGCTGATTCAGAGATGTCAGGTTTAGCCTAGTAAATCCATTTACCCCATTGTATGGCCTAAAAAAGCATTTAATGTTTATTTGGATCCCCATAAGTACTCTTAACTACTCTTCCTGGGGTCCGTATTTAAGAAAATGCATAAATTAATACATGTTTACCTTTACACTACATACAGTATATAATATGTTACAATATTATCAGTGCATCCAACTTAATAATAGCACCAAAACATACATGGTCTATGCAAAACATTCAAATGGAACCATTTGAATGGGTTGACAGGTTAAATAAAAGTAAGAATCTTACCTCATTTGAACAGCCATACTGCAAAGATATTAAAGAAAACCTATTTTGCAGGCCTGTCTTCAAGAGTAGCATCTGTAGCTGTTTCTTAAAACTTTTTTTTGTAGATTCTTTCAGATATATAAAGCACAGCAAATTGTTCCAGTGAGATTTGGCCCTATACATACTGTTGTGTTTTCATTGCACTGGTCTTTGGATGATTTGTTTCACACGTGTTTGTGGGAAACAAACTGACATTTGAACCCACATTTGAAGCCAGGGGAAAGTGTTCCTAAAAACAGTTCTATTCAGAGAGTTACACATTTGTCACATGCAGACAATCAACATAAGGAAAGCAGGGCTATGAGCTGTTTATTATTTGGAGCTGAACCATATCCACTGTGCCTAAATGTTCTTGAATAGACAGCATTTCTGCTCCAGCAGTGCTTTTCTGTGCCTGCACTTTCACACAGCGTTTATAGACTGGTATGGGCTAATACACAGGATGTTTTATATATGACAGGCTTAATGATACTTATCTTCTAAAGGCCCTCTATTAAATGTCTGTATGAAAATGGCCATAGTAATGTAATTGTATTTTTACCTTATATCACCATGCTATGTCAGCCCATTATGATTGTTCTAATCCTGTTTTAATCAATTTAGTGTTTATTTATTCCATGTCCACTTTACACATTTTCATATGTACATAAAAGCACTTTCCAATAATCTGCCCTACTGTTTAGCACAGTTTAATTTATTATCATGTGTCAAGTAAATTTAGATTGCGCTGATTATGTGTACTATGTGATATTCATGGCATGTCCTTGTATAACAGAGTTCAAAGCATTTTTCTTTTGAAAAATATGAAACATTTTAATACAGTAATTCACAACATTACATGCCTTCACTGTACAATATTTCTTACAATCCTACATAGAACCACATGCAGTGTGCCTGGAGAACTGGACAGCAAACTAAAAAATCTTTAATTTTGCAAAGT
Organism: Gadopsis marmoratus; assembly: GCA_036023855.1. Classification (NCBI taxonomy): domain Eukaryota; kingdom Metazoa; phylum Chordata; class Actinopteri; order Centrarchiformes; family Percichthyidae; genus Gadopsis; species Gadopsis marmoratus. The sequence continues at coordinate 66,084 of JAVQJF010125156.1, read as the reverse complement.
AAATAGCCTGTGACTTTGAAAGAACATTCTGCACACAAAGAAGAGAAAATGGATTTATGTCTTAGTGTACAAGTGGATGTAAGCCTTTATAAAACTGAAGTCAGTGTGTTTCTGCATTGCTGATATTGTTGAAAGGTTCTTTTGAACTGACATGACAAACAATGATCTTTCTTTCATGGCAACAAATGTCCCATAACATCCCATATACTATACATCAAGTTACATTTGAGTAATAATAAATGCATAATAAATTCACAGATGACAGCTGCTTCATCATTATTTTTGTATCAAACAGATTCATGGGGTTATTTTGCCATTGCTCTGACCATGAGTCCAAGCTAACAATGTGACAAAAGCTACTGCTTCAAGATGCTCGCTAGTAACACCATTCTTAGTAAAACTCTCATTAAGTTCTAAACACGAGCAGCTTAGCGAAGAGGTGAGAGTTACTTATACAAAAGTCTTTCCCCATATTCCACTGGTGTTATGTTCCTCTCCAGATTGACTCCATATCACAATCCCATCCTCAGCAGCAAGAGGCTGAACAGTGCACTGACATATTGGAGTGTGCTTTGATGACAGGAGGGGGCGCTGTTACATAGGTCTGAGTCACAGCAGTGGATGCGCACCCCTGGCAGCTCTTGTTGCTGGCAGTGTCTGGATGTGGCGCAACCACTGGTCAGGACAATACCCAGGGCCGCTGGAGAGACAGGAGGGGGAGATAGTCAGTCAGAGAAGAGTGACAAGCTGGTGTTTCGCTCAGCAAGAAAAAAGCACAAGTAAGCACCAAATGCTTCAAGTGTGTAATGAGGAAGACATTTAGCGCTCTTAAAGGCACACTCTGCAGGATATGCCCTAGCAGCTGAGAAACCAAGTGTTTGGCAAATAGTACATTTTGTACTAAATGCTGTAAATAAAAACTTGCATTGCAACAAAATTCAGATTATTTTAAGTTAAGTCTGTCAAATCTGTATCATCTTCATTCAGCTGGGAAAATGATGAAAAAATATACAAACAAGGACATTTTGGCATGCCAGTTAAGTAAACCAGTGAGCATGCAACACTGGGCGTGAGCAAATTATATATTGGAAATATATTGGAGCCCTACTTCAGCTTCTCCATCTAGTTTTTCAGTTAAAGCAATTAATGACATTTTACTGATCACCATTTTGCACTCGGTAAGCACCTGATCACATCTCTGTCATTCATAATCCCCTAAAAGACAAATGGCAACCTGCTGTACCCAGACACGAGGGAACTCAGAACTGGTTGTTGTCTTAAAATACAAGCTGAAAATGAAGGGTGATCAGGTCTTCTAGGTGAGGGCAGCAGGGCCAAGCTGATATGATCAGCTTCGCTTCTTTCATTTAAATTATGCTGATAACCTATCTAGACATTTTATAACCTCAGTTATAGGTTTGAGACAGCTGAGAAGCGAGAGGGCATTATATTTAGGAGAGAATGGCACTGGGTTGGCTATGGGAAAAGGACAGATGTGTTATATCTGAGGACAAAGAGGACTAGAACTCTAATACTCTTATGGAACTTCACCAGCATCTGTTAGATTTGGGTTTGGCGGGTGTCACATGATGATTAACAGGCTCACTAGCTACAGATTACTACCAAGACACTTCTTCAAGAGTTTGACAAAGTGCTTGTCACACTGTCTGATGGGCTGTTGTCCGTCCTTGTCTGAGCTTGCTGTCTCTCCGAGCAAATGGAAAAGGTGCAACATCAGCCCTTTCAACATGAGTGGATTCTTTAGACATCAAGCAAAGGAACAGCTGGATTGGCCACGCTTCCATGGAGATCAGCAGAACCTCTCATCTGACCATCACCATCCTGCCGTGCCTGTCCACACCCTCCATTTGACTTAACATCAAACAATGAATGACTTGTAATTTACTCAGCAAAGCACACCAAAGTACGGTTATGTAATTATCCCCTGTGCAAGGAGCAATAGAATATTCACATCAACGGACAAAGAACATTTACATGAAAATATGATTTTAAAAATGATTGTGCCAATGTCCAGTGGCACGCCAGAGGGAATTCATCATGATTTAACACTCTTCTGCACCACCATGAATATTCTTCAAATAAGTATCATACACAGATGCATTATTTCACTGAGTCAGGGGATAAAAGACAGGAGAAGAGAAGAAATAGTGAAGTCATTAAATTGATGGAGGTTTACTCACTGCTCTCTGTCTTGATGCAGAAACGGTGTTTGAAGCCTTTGTGTGAGTGAGCGCAGGTGATGACCTCTGGGTTGGAGCAGCCCACGTCCACATACCTCTGCCCCTGGATGATGTTGCAGCCATAGCACTGCAGCCCCATGACTGCAGGGGACACACAACAACATGTTAGGGTGCAATTTAAGAGGATGTGCCAGCTTGTTTGTGTAAAGCCACTAGGGTAGATGAGCAATAGCACCTTTCCTGCAACATACCATTAGTATCACTTTTATTGTTTTTGGCTGGTGCATCAAAATATTTGGCATCACATAGTTTGGCCTTTTTGGATTTCGGTTAATTACAGTGTGCCATGTTGGTTTGAAACTGCCAGACTCTTTTAAGTATCTTTTAAAACTGACTGTTGCTGCAGGAAGACCAGATGCATCCTAATAAGACCCACCTTTGTAGTAATGATAGTAACGGTGACATTGTTACTTCAGAGCTAAAGCTTTCCAAGTGTCACCTAAACAGACACATGACTTGATGACATGACTCCAAATCCACATCAGAAGCATCTGTATTGACTCTGACTCAAATGTAAATTATCTTTATAACAACTGGAGACATAGACTTAAATTGCAGCATAATAGTTCTTCTTCCTGAGGCCAAGCAGCACATGAACAGTGCAAATTATCTAATTTCAAAGCAATCCTTCAGTTCAATTGAAGGCGATATCTTGCATGGTATTTCAAGAGAAGTACATCTCAAAGGCATCAAGAATCCCCCAAAACATTTCACAGTTCCAACACGGTGCTTTGGAGCTTGATATTTGTTGTCATCTTGACGGTGCTTCTCGTCTCTTCTCTTCTCTTCTCGTCTCTTCTCCAGCTTGTGCTTAAAGGTGACTCACACTCAGTAGTACACCCCATCCCAAGTTGTCTGCCTGCCAGCTCCAGCTTCTGATCTCAAAGCTGTTTCTGTACCACTCAGCACCCTGTAAGTGGTGGAAGCTACAGCCCAGAGAAGGACCTGAGAGGGACTAAATCAGCATGCAGATAGATTACCGTATGCTGTTTACTTTTACTTCTCAACTGATGCCTAAAAATTATAGACTCAGTAAACATGATCATTTGCAAAAATAGATTTGGTCCCTATCCTGCTAAAGCAGGAGCTAGCACACATTGGATCATCCTACAACAGAATTGTAAAGCATATCTTTTCAGAAATTAAATGCTCCAAAGACTTTCATCTTTAGCTCCATCTTCGCCTGAGCCACTGTCTCACTTCTCAAGTGTCTAACTCTGTCTCAAGAAAGCGGCTAAGCCTAAACAGGACAAATCCACCAGAGCTTAAAGGGATTGTCCATGAATTCAGACCACTCACACACCTGTATCTGACCTCCAAAATCCCACACACAGATAGAAGATCAGCTTTGGCTGAAACCAATCCTCCCTCTTTATCTGTGCAAACCTGTGGACTCGAGGGCAGAGAGTGGACTGGAGCCTCTCACCGCCTCTGCTCTGTTAAATAGCCCACCAAAAGCTCTGATGGAGCTTTCAGGAGCAAACTAATCCCAGGCAAATGCTCTTATAAAAATCACTTTAGAAATCTGCTGGAATCATTGTAAAGCCTCACTGGGACAGTGAGCACATGCCAGCCATTAGGGGATGTGTCATATTCCCCTGCTGGTGAAACACCATGCAGTCAAAGCTCTCATACATTTTCGAATATCTTATTAGAGCTGCGTAATGGTTGTGGAAATAAAATGCGCTGGAATGGTCATTTACATATGGCTAACAACCTGATTTATCAATTCACTGTGACCTGTTGTTATTACACACCACACTCATGCAACATTGAAAAGCTGTGCGGTCTGAGCATTTGTCAATGTAATGAGGACATTCAGCTTTCACTGCACAATGCAATTTATTTTAACCAGATCCTCGCCCAGTATGCATAGCAAATGTTGATTATCTCTGTACATATAAAAATCTATTGTGACCTAAATTTAATTTGATCAATTATTGATTTTGAGCATATTTAACATGTAAACATGAAAATTTGCCAGGAAAGCTCATCTGCATTTCAACACTGAGCCAATTATATTCATAATATAAATTATTTATGAGAAACCGTTCAAGAAGAAGGCAGTTGGAAGAAAAACATAAATGGCATAAGGAGACAAAAAAGGACATTTGGATTTGATTTAGGAAAGGTTACTACTGCTTGCCTGTCTCGTTATATATTGTTATGTTTTGCTTTTCAGTAGGATGAACATATGCTCAAAATGAGATTTTACAGCACCATAAATATATTAGAAAGTAATTATGAATGCAATGATTTCTCTAATCATGAATTATGTCATATATAATGGGTAATAAATGGTGTGTTATTAAGCTCATTGTCATCGGTTGAGTTTTGTTTGATGGTTATTGTTCATTAAACTCCTTATTATGATAATACTTTCATCACCTCCTTTTTTAATTTCTGTCATATTTTAAACAGAAATAACATTAATATGGAAATCAAATACTATTTATAATGAACTGCAATCTATGTCCAGCTGTTTGTTGCCTCATCTACATCCTTTCATGGATGTTGCCCTATTTACAAATGCCACATCATTAATCGGTCCAGGAGCTCACTTCACCCTCTGGTCTGGAGCTGGGATCAGAGGTGATCTGACTCAGACCTGAGATATGAATCAAGCAAAGAAACATCTTGGCACACAACATCACCCCAGTGTCTTGTTATTTGGTGTATAGTGAAACGGAGGTTGCAGCCAAGCCAAGTCAGGTCAATTGTTATTGCTCTATAGGGAAATTCAGTTTGCCACCTATGGATATTACCTATTGTTGGGAGGTATAGCGATGGCATATTTATTGGAATCATAAACATAGTTGTTCAATATAATGATGTGATCTGCTCATTTGGTTTTGGCCTATAATTCACCAGCCTATTTTCTATAAATCTACTGCTGTTATGTTAATGCTTTTGACAATACGTTTAAGGTATTTGTATTGTAATTTATATACTGCAGTATATGTAATATATCACCTGTGACTGTATGTTATGTTATTGATTACTTTGCCTGCTAAAGGATATTGTTGTAAGAGAAGATTATTGTTTTTGTGATATCATTAGTGCTCAGTGCACTTTTCATGTCTGTCACATATAAATCTACACAGACACACACACACACACACACACACACACACACACACACACACACACGCACACACACACACACACACACATTCATGCACAGCCTGTTCACATGTCTTCATGCACTGCAAAATTATCCATACATTTCAATACCAAAATACATCCTACTCACCCTGTGTCAAGCAGAGTGCCCAAACCAAGATAAATCCAAGCCCATACACCAGCCAGGTATGTAAAGTCATGGATGCAGCACAGTAGTGATGGTCAGTGGTCAGTGCTGGAGCAGAGAGAGAGCCAGATATCTCCTCTGCTCTCATCTATTAGCCCACCAAAACAGACAGAGAGAGAAATCTAGCAGAGATCCCACTTTCCAAAGCCTGAGCAGCCCGACTGCCTCTCTCCACCTCAGCCACAGCGAAGCTCACGCAGTGTGCGAGTGAAGTGCCAGTGAGAGTCCAGTGAGAGAGGGAGCCAAGCAGTCAGTCAGGCAAAGAGATGAGGGGGAGGAAGATAAATGAGTGAAGGAACTAAATAAATGAATGTCCTCCTCACCGGTCTCCTCATGTCCAAAGTAGGAGAAGCTGGTGGAACTAGTGTTGACTAGTTTTGATCACAAAAAGGGAAAAAAATTAAATAAAATCCTCTCTTCTCTCATGTCACCTCCTGAAGAAAGAAAAAAGAAAGAACCACCTTCTCTCATCACTGAGTTAACAAATGGTGTAGCAGTGAGTGTGGCCCTTTTCCAGTTGGGGAAAACACATACATCAATCAGGATTAATTCCTGATTGATAATCCATCACTTCTAATAATAGCCCTATCGCAATGTGTTAAAAGCCCAGGCACTAAATGGGATGGCACCACAGGGGGACAAGGTTGGTGTGTATGTGAATGTGTGCATGTGTGGGTCTAGGAGAGGATGCATTGCCAAAGGACACACAAACACACACACACACACACACACATACACACATTTGCCCACGGGGCAGGTTATCTCGGCCCGGTGTATCACACTGGAGAGAAAATTCTATCTAATCAAGAATTAAAGAGTAAATCCTTTCTTAGAGACTGTAATGCCAGAGGATAAGGCAGGCTTTGCGGTAAGCCCTCATTCCCTCCCCACCCAAAGCAACATATGGTCCAGCCTGATAGATGTCTGCCAATGATCGCTGTCATTCATATTAAGACATATTTACAGCGGTGAGTGCAGATATTTCCACATGTGTTTTGATTACAGCGCAACGCAGATAAGCTACCTTTTCATCAGCCTAACCACGTCCTGCAGTTCATCTTGTTTGTTGTGCTTCTGCACACAAGTGCATACAGTATGTGCCTCTTTTTATTTGCAAGCGTGTGCAGCTGTGTGTGAGTCGTCTCTCCTCGCTGTGCTTTTATTCATGAGCCATTGTTTGTGTGTGTGAAAGAAAAACACGGCGAGCGAAGAGAAATGCCAGCAGTGTGCACTATCTGTGTGTAGGTAGAAAGGGTCATGTAGTTGTGTGTGCATGAGGAGGTAAGGGAGGAAAAGACTCTGTTTTAAGCTGGGCTTTAATGTATATTACTTATTGTGTGTGTGTGTGTGTGTGTGTGAGAACTGTAATCTTAAGGGAATAGTTTGACATTTGCTTTCTTGCAAATAATTAAATGAGAAGATTGACACCACTCTCAAATTTATCCATTAAATATGAAGCCGCAGCCAGGGAATGGTTAGCTTAGCTTATCTTAGCACATAGACTGGAAACTGATCCGGCTATCAGCACCTCTGAAGCTCACTAATTAATATGTTATATCTTGTTTGTTTAACCGGAGTCTCCGCTGGTAGCCTAGCAACTGCTCAGCTTTGTGCTAAGCTAAGCTGACCAGCTGCTCCCTGTGGCTTCATATTTACAGTACAGACATGAGAGTTGCATCAGTGACCTAACTCTCTGCCAGAAAGTGAAAAATAATCAGATTTCAAACTTTCAAACTTTTGCTTTATCCATAATAAAAACCTTATCTCGTGTGATATAATAATTCTAAAAGTAACATTACATTTGTCATGCACACTCACAAAAACACACACCCACACACACGCACGACTCAACATTCCAAGATTCCCATTTGTCATGAGTGTTGAATCCATAATGTGAAATGTTCATATTGCATCAACATAACCGGACAAAGTGGTTGTGAAGCACAAAAGAGCAGTTCTTGTAAAAGTCCCAATGCTGATGTGCACAGGCAATTTTTGTCTCAACCTTTTCCCTCTTTCCCCAGCTTAAAGCCCTTATTCATTTATATTCTGCTGAGCTGCTTGAGCCTTTGAGTGATAAAGCCATGAAAGAGAGAGTGAGAGATGGATGGATTCGGAGGGGGGTGGAGAGGAGGTCCAGCAGTACTGAAATGATGAAAGTGAGTCTTCCCCAAGCTGCTCCTGACTTATCTTATGACACACAATAGCTGCTTTGAATACCCTTTAAGTCCCCTGCGGTGGCCAGTTTGGAGTGACAGTAACAAGAATAGGGAGGGCTACATGGCTTTAAATTCTTGATGAAATTGCAATTAAGACACCAGAGGAAGAAGTGAGCCAGAGGCTGCGCAAGCAAAGACCAAAAAGAAACAACAAGGATGTGAGAAGGGAATACATGAAAAGTCATTTCTGCTCTGTGGGCTTTAATTCTGTGCATCTGTCATCTCATATAACCCTCCCCTAAAAGTGTAGAGGAGATGAAACTGGAAATGGTCATTAAGTCTCGTATATTAACACAGCCTGGTGGGTTCTCTGCAGAGTTAATGAGCAGTAATCCAGTTGTGTTTGACCACAAAACTATACAACATGGAAAGATATTCTGCAGGCTATGTGAGGCTAAATCAGAACAAAAGTCTTGAAACTTCATGGAGAGCAGCGAGGTTTGAGACTTCACTCTCAGGGACAATTTGGCTGGTTGGAGCAATCCTCAGGGGTCCCTTTTGCTTCCCTTTGGGGAAAGGTTTTGTACTTTTGTCACATGTCCCATGATTATAGTCTTAATGCTGGCACTAGCTGTACGATTAACTGCTGAAGCGTTCAAGGGAAACTGCCTTTTAGCACCCAGAATATCAGGAAATTGAAAGTTTGACCGGATGTATGTGCCTCTGCAGTTTTACACTAAAGGGACTGCAAAGCCGGATTCTCCTTATACAGCAAAGGAGACGTCTCAGCAAAAGGCTTAGCTTCAGCTGTAGAAATGTAAGCACTTCTGAATTTTGCTTCATTGCCCTTTAAATTATAATCCCCAGCATTTTTATATGAATTACATATATTCCGGTTTCAATGCATTAATTTGCCACATGGATTCACAAGATACACTCTTTCTATTTGAGGAGTTTGTGTATCCAAAATAGAATGCAATGCATTTGTTTTGCTTTGCATTAGTTAATAATTCATGGACTATTACCATAATTTATTAAAATATCTGCTTGTTTCCTTGCATGTGTGTAATCATTTTTGCAATGTAGGAGCACAGATTATTCCAGTATTGTTTATATCATTTGTGTGTATTATTCTACTTCAAAAATCATAAAATTAGTCTTGCTGACACTTCCTACATTTTCTTTATGGATTGCAATCTAGCCAATGCCCTAGTGAATATTCCATTTACTGACCTAATAAGCTACACTGACTACCATGATGGAGACATTGTGGAGGGTCCAAAGAAACTACCGGGTTAACATAATTATACGTCTTTTCAAGCATGTGAGGGCTGCTCCTCTCAGCCTCTCTTCAGCCCGTCCAATCAGCGCCCTTGTATTTTGTGCATGGCTGCTCTGTCTCCTTGCCCAGGAGCCCTGAGGATGAAGCCTGGGGGCCCTCTCACCATCTGCTGCTGTCACTGGGGGTGGCACTATCACGATTGCAGTGCCATGCCAGCCCAGTGAGCCCAAGACCAGGCTTTGACCCTCTCTTCAACTGCCTTGAGACTTACTCTTCCTCACCAGGTTGTTCACAGCTGCATGATGCACACTGGTTGCTGATCCAGAGGCATATTCTGCAGAGAGTAATGAAGGTATTGGCTTGCAGAAAAGCGTTGGCTTCGATTTAATGCACAACCAGCTCAGTGACAAAATGTTTGAGTATTTGTTTCTCATATTTTTGAAGTCCATGCACAGGTCTGAGTTTAGGCTATGGATGGCGATTTGTCTCTAAATGTTGAAATATATTTTACAGCACTAAAACAGCAGTTGTCACAGTTTCAACATCCACAGTAAATCTCCCATTTCACAATTAGCATATAATCATTTCATGGGATGTAAAAGCTGATATTTCCTCTCACGCAGCCATTTCAAACTTTTGAGGAGCTGCTATCAGATTTCTGAGATTAATTTGCCCCTTAGCTGCAGCATCTTGCATGGAATATCAAACCAGCTTTTGAAGGCTTGCTGGAGGGACATGCCTGCCTGATATGCTGCAGCACATCACTCGCAATGCTAATTGGATGTTTGGACTATTTTTAAAAGGTTCACTGAACCCATGGCCAGCCTTTTAAAGAGCGGTTGATAAATAATTATTTGACACAGATAGAGTGGAAGAATATGTAACTGCTACCCCCAGTTAAAAGCTTAGCTTTACAAACCATCAGCTCAATAATCTCTTTATTTAAACATTCCCCTTCAATCTCCAAGGCTTAGAGGCAGCATCTGCTACACACATACACACATGCTGCTGGGGTCTTTATAAAAATCCAACCTGAGACATGTTGACATCTGTTTTCCTAATGACTTTCATTCACTGCCCATTTAGTCACTGACTGCTCCGTGATCCAGCGTGTTCTATCTAAAACCATGCTATCACTGACTCAATTTACATCAGATTTTTGAAAGGTCAGATACTCCCCTGTAAGTCCCTTATAGCACAGGATGTAGCTTAGCTTGTCCTACATTACGTCCTCATGAATCAATTTATGTTTGTCATTTATAGATCTTATCGTCCTTTGTCTGGATTTATAAAAGATGGGGCATTATGTAGCCATGCTCCCAGTGGGAAAATCAAGACATGGTGCTCTATTTTCTTTCATTGCCTATGATACACATACACACAGAAACATTAAAAGCCCTGCTTTGTGAATAAGAAAGCAACATCAGAAAATAAATTGCCTGAGCCACATCATGTGGAGATGAAGCAGTGATTCAGGAGACGACTTGACATAGTGGGGAAATAAAGACACTGCCAGGAGCTTTGGAGTCTGACCTTATATTACACTGATGCCAACACCTAGTTTATTTGAATGCCAAGTCGAAACCACCACAGCCTTCCTGCCCCTGCCAGCTTCATATCTTAATCCCCTCAGGATTTATCACAAAATCACCTGTAAGAACAAATGTGAATCCTATAGGTGACTTGCTGTGCCTTTTTCCTGCTTGTAAACCCTGCATCCCTCTCAGCTCCCTGAACACATCTGGCTCCAGGCCACCGCAGCCAGGCTCTGTGAGGGAATATGAATGGCATTAGCTCCAGGCTGTTGCCATGGTTTTGACTTATTTACTGTACATCAGCCCACTGACTTCAAACAGTGCAGTACACGTTTTTGGCTGCCATATTAGTGTCAGTGTTATCATCCAAAGGACACATTTCCACTGGGTGATTCAAAATTTTTTTAACTGTGGCTGCTTATAAACAAAAGAAAGTTATGAAGAAATGGTTAAAGTCCTGTCAGGTGTTAGTAGACATACTGGCCATCTGAAAATGTGCTTTATTATTATCTTTTTCCAACATCAAATCCACACTTTATATATTGGTTTTCAGTAATGACACACATAATAAAAAAACTTTTGCATCACGATCAAGATCAAAACAGATGTCATATTTATTAAAAACAGGAAGAAAAACACAGTTGAGATCTTACCAGGATGTCGGCTCCTAATGAATAACATACTGTGCATCTCAGAGTTCATTTTGCGTTTTTGTTGTCTTGGGCAGCTGTTTTCTCGACCAGCAGCTGGCCTCACATTTGAATGACACCACATGTAGAATATATCAATGACATTTATACTGCCCAATAATCAATGTGCAGAAGATAATAGTGCATGGATTATTGGAGGCTTCCAGGGGCAAATCTTGACAAAATTACTTATCCTAAACTGTTTTAGGCAAAATCAAAATGAGAATACAAGTAAGAAACTCATATTTGATCCCTTTAGAGATTCAACTGGTTGTGTAAGATTAATCTTAATTCAAGGCTGTCAAGCGAGGATGTATAAGCTTTGGCATGGCAATATTTATGAATTGAGGGAGAGCTCGGTTTTGTTATGTCATCAACAATGACAGGGTATTATTTGACAAGGAATGGCAAAATACAGTTCTGTCTTAAATAGTAACACTATTTTAAACAATCCCTTATACTAGTTTAGTACGTGTGTAATGAATAAGGCATTTGAGGACAGAATCCTAGTGCATAATTCCTGCTAAAACTTTCTGTAAGCTAATGGTCGTGCAGTGGACTAAAATCAGCTTTTTGGAGAAATCACGTAGCATATTTCAGGGTTCCAGTAGCATAAGTGTGACAGTTGTTGCATGGATGGGTAGCCTTGCCTGCCAAAATGTCCTACGCAGTCACTTCATGAAATGTTATGCAACAAAAAGAAAAGCTCTGATCATCTTCTTTGGCCCCCTGAGTTTTGATATATAAATACACTGTATATCCATCACAATAAAGGCATATTAGGGTAATGCTATTCCTTATTATTATTATTATCAAATGTACACATACAGTAGAAATGCTAACACTGATGTAGGAGGCAACAGGGTGAGGATGCTGTATGCATATTCTCTCTCATAAGTGAAACCCCAGCTACACAAAAACTTTACAGAAGGAAATTTAGGCATGGATGCCACTCCACTTCTTGCAAACACTGATTTATTACTATAAACAGAAACTAAGCGGTTTGACAAGAAAAAAAAGCACACGTGATCTTAAGCGCAGATTTCTGAAGATGAACCAAAAGAGCCTGAACTCTGCAAATCTGCATTCAGGATATAGTGATCCTCTGCTTCTGCTGTCAGTCTTCTCCACTGAATTGATTATATTAATTTGGGCTTTGATGACGACGGTAAAAGCAAGACCAGAAAATTCTGTTATATGGTTTGATTTGGCTGCTACATTATTGGTTAAGTACAGCTTATCAAATCTTCATCCCCTGTCAGTAAATATATATATCTCTGTTGTAAGGCGTTATAAGGAGCTAAAGATCATTTAAATCACACAACCTACAATATGGACTAAGAGGAAATGGAGGAGTAATATATTATGGATAATTGACATGAATACGCAGATCTATCTAGAGGTACACACTCCGTAGCAGAAGATGGCGGTGTTGAGCTTTAGGTGGCATAACAGTTGTCAAACAAAACGGAAGAAGAAGAAGAAGCAGCGAAGAAGAAGCCGCTCACACGTGTATCCAACATGTCTGCCCGCCGTGTTGTTGTGTGTTGAGCTGCGTTGAAGACTAGTTTGATGCCGTTTTATGTTATAATCTGCACGTTGAAGTTAGCGACCGCAGTGTAAAGGCGTTTTAAAGCTCCAGGATGGCGCAGAGAAAGAAGAAACTGACGAAGAAGAAGAGATACACGCCCAACAGAGAGCCGGAGGCTGACTCTGACGGCGGAGACTTTGAACTGGCTGCTGAAATTAAGGACGATGATTCTGTAAGGAACAATACATTAAGGCAACTTAGAGGTTTCCGGTTCAAATCCGGATGCCCCCTCAAGTCTTGATATGGCTAAAAAAATGTTCACAAACTATGTTTACTTTGGCATCATGTGACTGTACCATTTCTATTCCCATTGTTTGCCCAGCTCGGGACATTTCTGCCTAAACGGTTAGTCTGTTAATTGTTTAGTCGTCAGAAAATGAATCAACCATTTTGCTAATCAGTCCATCTCCACTCAAAGGTGTCTTTTGCTAAACTCTTCTGTTTGAGCTTCACTGTGCAGAATGATGCATCTGCAGTTTGACACCAGAAGGCTGTTTTCACATTCATCTGTTCCTCTGTGCTCAGCTTAACAGCTGATTAGGTCAAATCGGGGAGATTTTTCTGTCATGTTGTTGACAAGCTATTGTTTTCTTATTGGTCTCACAGCCAGGGAGAAAACTGCCGAGGTTCCCCGCCTCCTCAGACTGCCTGTCAGATGTGGAGCCTGACACCAGGCAGCTGGTCAGAGCCCAAAACAAGAAGAAAAAGAAGTCGGGAGGCTTTCAGTCCATGGGTAAGACCCAGTGGAGAGTGTACTGTACATATAGGGCTGCGTGCCCATGGTTACTCACAGTATATATTAATTTGAGCTGTTGATTTCCCCAGGGGCAATATTGTTTAATTGTTTAAATGTGTGTTTTCAGGTCTCAGTTACCCTGTATATAAAGGTGTCATGAAGAAGGGTTACAAAGTCCCTACTCCGATCCAAAGAAAGGTAAGTCGGTACCACTTCAGGATCCCTTAATCAAACTTTAGTGACTTCAAACAGCGCAGTATTTCATGTCCAAATCCTTCTCTTTACCACTTCAGACTATCCCAGTGATTTTGGATGGCAAAGATATAGTAGCCATGGCTAGGACCGGCAGCGGTAAGACAGCTGCCTTCCTGGTGCCAATGTTTGAGAAGTTGAAGGCCCGTCAAGCTCAAACAGGAGCCAGGGCCCTCATCCTGAGCCCCACCAGAGAGTTGGCCCTGCAGACCATGAAGTTCACAAAAGAGGTCAGACGAACAAACCGTGTTTACTATTGTTCATTTAGCTGTTTTAATCAGCTGTGTCTTTGGAGAAAATAGCCCCTGTGACTATTATCCAATGCTGTCCCTGATTTATTTTTCTCTCTGACTGTGTTGTGGTGTTATAGTTGGGTAAATTCACTGGCCTCAAGACTGCCTTGATCCTCGGTGGAGACAGGTGTGTGTGCTGTTTTTTTTCATTCATTCATTCTTTGAGATTTGTACATTTTCCCCTTAACTCTGGAATAAATGTTAATGTCTCTGCTCTTTCCCAGAATGGATGATCAGTTTGCTGCTCTTCATGAAAACCCTGACATGTGAGTGTTTATTTATTTATTTTTGTAGCGCTGTCTAATAACGTCGTTTCTCCCCATCAATGCACTGCATTTTGTAGTTCTCATCACTGTCCCCCTCCCCCAGAATCATTGGCACCCCCGGTCGGCTCATGCACGTTGTCAAGGAGATGAACCTGAAGTTGCAAAATATAGAGTACATGGTGTTTGATGAGGCTGACAGGTGAGATTTGGAATTGTGCAATTATGGGTGTTGTATTTCCATTTCACAGCTCTGATTCACTCGTATGCACATTCTGTACATGTGAGCGTGTCTGTGCTCTTCCTCAACCTCAGGTTGTTTGAAATGGGTTTCGCTGAGCAGCTTCAGGAGATCATCCGGAGGCTTCCAGACACCAGACAGACTCTGCTGTTCTCCGCCACTCTGCCCAAACTGCTGGTGGAGTTTGCCAGAGCTGGTGAGTTTGACAGTTGGTTCTGTTTTACATGCATCCAGATGTTTTTTGGAGATCATAACCATAATCATCATAATAATATGCATAATAACATTACTGCTTAAGACCCAAGCTAAATAATAAGCATTTTTTTAATATATTTCTAGGGCTCACTGAACCAGTATTGATTCGTTTGGATGTGGATTCTAAACTCAGTGACCAGATTAAGGTAAAGAAAGCACACAGTTTAACATGATAGAACTGGCACTAAAGTGCTAATTATATTGAATTGTTGCTCCCATACAAACCAAGGCACCATGCTGCCTTCAGGTGCTCCTTGCATGCTCATACATACTTGTTGAGTGAGAAGTTATAACATTTAGTCAGAAATGACCGTTAAAGGTACGTGATGCATCTTAAGCGTCGAGCTGAATCCTCACTTCACATCTGTCCTTCTCTTACAAAATCTTAACTTCTCCTTACCTCAGCTGTCATTATTCCATCTGCGTGTTGATGACAAGCCGGCACTGCTGCTTCACCTGCTGAGGAACGTAGTGAAGCCTCAGGAGCAGACAGTGATTTTTGCAGCCACCAAACACCATGTAGAGTACCTCAAGGAGGTAAGATACAAACGGCAGAATACCTCCGTCGTGTGTCTCTTCTTGTGTGTATTTTCCCTCGGGGGAACCCTCACACATTCTCAATAAATCCAGTTGTAGAGGTTTCATCATATTTTCTGTAAAACATCAAGCTTTGATTCACGGTAAGGTTTTAAATTTCTTGTGTTTTGATCTCCAGCTGCTGTCTTCAGAAGGTTTGGACTGTGCCTACATTTACAGTGCCCTCGATCAGACTGCCAGGAAGATCAACATCGGGAAATTTGTGCACAGGAAAGCCATGGTGCTAATTGTGACTGACGTTGCTGCTCGCGGTATAGACATCCCCCTGCTGGACAATGTCATCAACTACAACTTCCCCTCCAAGGCCAAGCTCTTCTTGCACAGAGTTGGTGAGTGGCTTATACACTGAATTAAGATCTTTATTTGCCCCTAATTAAAGATTAATTTGACTAGATTTTAATAAGGGGCTGAAGTGATGAGGTTGATACAATAAATGAGGATTCTCATAATGGTCATAAACTGTCTTTTCCCATCAGGCCGCGTGGGACGTGCTGGGCGCAGTGGCGTAGCCTACAGTATGATTTGTCAAGATGAGATGCCTTTTGTCTATGACCTTCACCTCTTCCTTGGAAGGCCTGTTCAGTTCGCCACACATGAACACACAGAAGGTAGGCTTTGCGGAATGCCTGCCAAGGCTTTTAGATTGATGTGCCACACATCTGAGGCTTCTAGAAGACCTGTCACTTTCTCCAATCTTAACCTCTCCTCCGCTCCTCCAGATTCAGAGGGCGTGTTCGGTCGGGTCCCTCAGAATATCCTGGATGACGAAAGCGCTCATCTGATCACGGCTCACGAGAACTCCCTGGACCTGCAAAACCTGCATCATGTCTCGGAGAACGCCTACAAGCAGTATCTCAAGTCTCGACCAAACCCCTCACCTGAGTCCATCAGGCGGGTCAAAAGCACAGATCTGTCCAGCATGGCTGTCCATCCACTGTTAGGTCAGTTTGGAGGAGGATGAACTATGAAGAGAACAGTGATGGTGACACTCAGACAGTAGTTGGTAACAGCATTTGATTAATCTTGTTTCAGGGTCAGGTGTGGAGAAAATGGAACTGGAGCGCCTTCAGATGGTTGATGCCATCAAAGGCTACAAATCCAAATCAGTGAGTGACCGTAGATAATAATGCAGTTATCTCATCGTGCCGCAATTTCCTGCTAACCAGTGATCAAACATAAACATTTTCTCCTTTTGTCTTCTTGTAGACTATCTTCGAAATCAACTCTAACAGTAAGACACAGGCTAGTGAGGTAATGCGGGCCAAACGCTCCAAGGACATGCGGCTGGTGGACAAGTTCAGCAAAAAGAAAGATGACCTGGCTGCAGAAAGCCGGCTGCAGAGGCCCATCAACCCCACCACAACCACCGCTGGCGACGATGACGATTTCACACACTCCTCGGCCAAAGATGAGGACGTTCTGAAGGCAAGAAACTCATGACTCTGTGGTATCTACCACTGTCCCCCTTTCACCTGAAGTAGGAACAAAGGCGATCTAATTGTCCATTGTATGTCAAAATACATTAGGCTGCAAAAGATCACTTTCATTTTTGATTAACTTGCTGAGCATTTTCTTGATTTATCGTTTTGTTTGGAGAGAAAAAATGGAGAAAACAACACAAAGCAAGAGAACTGATTTTCACAAACAAATGGTCCTATGGTCCGAATGGATGTCTTTAGATGTCTTGCTTTGTTCAACCAAGAGTCCAAAATCTCATATGATGGATTTGAGATGTGAGAACGAGTGAATGTTTTGGTATTTGTGCTTTTAAAAATGATTTTATTCACTTATCAAAATATTCGCAGATTCATTTTCTTTTGATCTAATCTATTCAGCTCTAAAAGACATTTTCTAAAGCTGTAATAAGAATGCACACGCTTAATGTTGTGTGCAAACTTTAATAAGACCGCATCTCTACTGTAAATTGTTATTGCAACAAAGCACCTCAATTGCCAAACTAGAAGTCATATTCTTATGTAATTCTTCATGATTCCACCAGGGGGTGTTCTCTGCTGTGGTAGGTGGAAAACGGAGAGGCCGGCAGGAAAATGGGGAAGAACAGCAGAAGAATAAGAGAAGCAGACAATTGGGCAAAGATGAGGAGTATTACATCCCATACAGACCCAAAGACTTCAACTCTGAGAGAGGGTGAGATTTAAAAATTTTTTTTTTAAATGTAAAGTAGGAACAATGTCATCAGACTTGATTAAAATGTATTATCTGTGTGTTCTAACCTGCGACTCACGTTCTGTGTGTTGTTAGGCTGAGTCTCGGCGCAGAGGGCACTGCTTTTGAACAGCAGGCCTCCACAGCTGTCCTGGACCTCATGGGAGACGAGGGAGACCGGTTAAACCAGCACAAAAACATAATGAAATGGTGAAACTTTAAATTTGCTCTAATGCTGTCTCTCTTTTTCTCTTTTTGGCACCTCATGCGTCTGATTCTGCCATTTCATACCACAGTTGTGCATTTCGCTGTCATTTATAGGGACCGTAAGAGGAAGCGCTTTGTGAGAGAATCGGGAAAGGAGGACCAGAAGAAGAAAGTCAGAACAGACGGTGGACAGGTGATCAGCAACAAGAACAGGAAGAACTTGTATCCTTCCAACAAAGTCTCTCTTTGTGTACTTGTTTACTATTGTTGCTGCTACTATTCCTGCTCTCTCTCACTCTGACAAGATTTAGCTGCACTGTTGTGGATGTTGTATCACTTAACTACATGTCAGTTACGAGGAGTGGAAGAAAAAATACAGGGTTGACGATGGAGAAGCTGGCTCAGATGGAGAAACGGGAGGAGGAGCGCGAGGAGGGAGAAAACCAGGAGGAGGTAGGGGAGCATCTGTAGTTTTAACTTTAACACTTTGGAACTAATCTAAATCTAAATCAAAAGGTTACTCTTGGAGCTAGAGTCAGCAGCTGGTTAGCTTAGCGCAAAGACGGGAAGCATGGGGAAGCTGCTAGCCTGGGTCTAACAAAATACGCCTGCCTGCACCTCTAAAGCTCTTTAATTAACATGTTATTTCTTGTTTGTTTAGTAAGTCTAATAACAAGTCACCATTTCACACGGGGTTATATGTTGGACTTTTTCTTGGATTTTAGCAGTTCCTGGGCAACCAGCAGAGACTCCAGGTTACTGGTTGCGGCCAAGAAATAGACTGGCACATAACATCCAATTGTCATTTTTACATCTTGGTAGGAGGATTTTGTAAATGTTTTAACAGAGCAAGGCTAGCTGTTTCCACCTGTTTCCAGTCATTGTGCTAAGCTTATACTTTACAGGCAGATATGAGAGTGGTATCGATCTTCACATCCACCTCTACACCAGAAAGCGAATAAGCATATTTCCCAAAATGTCTAACTATTCCTTTAAGTCAGACTATCACATTGCATTATAACCCTTAATTACCCAACCTGCAAAGATTGTTTGTTTGCTTTTATTCCACTTTCTACATGCTGTTTTTTCAATTCCACATGTACTATCAAGAAATACACCTTTCATAATCCTTGTTTCTGTATCATCCGTCTCTCCCAGGTCGTGGCCGTGGTCGACGAGGTCCAAACTTCCAGAGCCCTAACTTCCAGAGGGCAGCAGGACCGCAGCAGACGCCCGGTGGCCGCAGAGTGCGCTCAGAGCTGAAGACAAAAGAGCAGATCCTGAAGCAGCGCAAGAAACAGCAGAAGCACCAGTTCCTGCAGTCTGGAGGCCTGAAGAATCTGCGTACGAAGAACAAACAGTGGCTCGGAGAAGTTAAGAAGTCAGGCTTTGGACGGGGTGGTCAAAAGAAGGGCAAGATGAGGAAGAGACTCTAAGGAGGAGGACACAGAGGAACTATCACGGAGGGATGATGGTGTGAGAGTTGGGAATGGATGGCACCATGACGGAATGGATGATGAAAAATACAATTTTCTAACTCAAACCACCTTAAAAAAATTTACGCAGGCTTTTATTATTATGGATTAAGGAGAAGGCGAATTGAGAAAGCATTTCTAGACTGTAGAGATGAACGTCACCCTTTTTCCATAATTTCCTACTGAACTCTATCTAAATTTGACAGAGTATGTATTAGAATAATCCAATGTAGTGGATTTAAACGTGTTGCCAGATGTTTGAGTACTGAGATATGTCTATACACATTAACTGCTGGCAAAATACAAATATGAATAAGTAATATTCTGTGTCATCTTAATTTGCATACAACATATGATGTGTTTATGATGTGATGTGTAGGTAGGTACATTTTATTTAGTCAAGTGTGTCTTTCATGCACAATAATTCTACAGCCGGTTCTCCTGAAATGAATCATATTAAAGAGGTGCTAATATTCTACTAAAAATGAAAGGCCAGAATTTTCTAAATTACTTCCCAATATGTGTCAAGCTCCCAAAATACTGGATCCTACATTTCCCATAATGCAACCAATGCCGTCTATGCCTGGTAAACACCCACATCTAAACACTCTAATGTCCCAGTTTGTGATGCAGGCTTTCGGTTAAAAACATGTAGTCTTTAACCCCAAACCAAGATTGTGCATCTGTGATCTGTAGGCCTAGGAGGTCCTTCTTTTTGAAATGGCACAGCATCTTCATAAGGGACGATGCTGCACTCTTTTGGTGGAAAATCAATACTGCAAGTATATCGGGGTATCGGACTTTTTTGGGACTGCTGTGCTCCACAGTTTACTCACCACCACTTATGGTAGGTCACTTGCATATATGGCAAGGGAAGAAGAAAGGGGAAAGTGATGCAATGTCACTGGGACAAAAACTGCCTTAAATCTTAGTATGCAGATTCAGTTTGGATGCTTAAAGTCAGAAATGTTAATTCAGGATTCATAAAATGTCTGACTATTCTTCACAATAATATTCATTATCACTCATGATAAACTTGTGTTTTTCTGTCATCAATTATGGTCTGGTTGCCTCACATAATATAATAATTGGACCCTAAGGTTGTTTATTAGTTGATCATGATACACATACACACGTGCAGAGAACAATGCTCAAACACACACATACATTATCCTCTGTTGTTAACACATCTGGCCATCTTTCTTCCGAGGGGAGCTGGAGCAGTGGTCAGTCTTCTATGGCGACCGGGGACCAAATACAGTGCACATGCACTGTCCTGTGTTGGTCAGGGACGGGGCAACTTAGGGCTCAGTGTCTTGCCCAGGGACACGTCGACATGTGGACAGGAGGAGCCGGAATCAGAACGCCAACCCCAGGATAACAGTCAACAGCTCTAATTCCGGAACATCTGAGAAGCATCACATCCGACTGTCTTTTCTGGCCGCATGTCAAATGATCATGTAATTTATTTCCTGCAGAAGATACAACAGTCAATCATCAGACAAAGGAGAATTCTCTCATTTCTTCAGCTGCTGGGAAGGTGCAAAACATGACCACATGCACAGCAGCCTCGGAGGAAAGAGCAGCGCTACATCAATGGAAATGAGGGAGAAACGGTGCTCAGTCCATCTGGATGTGGTTACAAGTGCTTGCTATAACCTATGATATGTGCACATGCTATCATAGGTTATTCATGCCTGCAGTTACTCGAGGGCTCTTCCATAAAGATTTGTGCTTCCCAGTCGTCTACGTGGATGCTGCTAAAGATGGAGGAAAATGGGTGGTAGGTGGGTAATGTATTTGGTCTAAACACGGCTGAGTCACCATGGAGATTGTCACTGGACACACACCAGAGCACTGTCATATTTCATAGCAGGGGGATCTTCCAAATAACATCCATCTATAAAACACGCCAGTTACTTTAAGTTTCAGTTCCCTGTGCAGTTTATAATAAGTCACAACTGTATCAATATTCATTCTATTAATTAAAACAAATCCAAAGTATATTTCTAACCTAAGAATGCCAACTTTATTCAAATATTTGCACAACCGTTTGATTCTAATAAGTATAATGTTATATTGTTGCTCATAGAGATAAAGTTACATATTATAAAAAATTAAAAGGATAGATAATTTTATTAATATTAACAACACAAACCAAATGTAAAAATATATTAGCACACATAGTACAAACTTTTTGTTTTGTTTTACAAAAATGTACCGTTTCATGTGTTATGCATTTAATTACATGCATGCATACATACATGCATATATATGCCTTAGAAATTAATAAAAAAATTTACATACACATCTATACATTAATCCTGGACTGAGTATGCAGCCTTTTACCTGTAATGTAATGCTTTGCAAAATGAGCTTATTCCAAGAAATTATCCATGAATGCATTTAAAGATTTCTTTCAAGTGCAGATTTTTTAAAATACTGCACACACTTTGATTTACTTCTCAGTACATACAATTCATGGTTTAAGAGCCAAAAAGGCATGCAGACAAAGTAAATAAAACACTTGAAAAGGCATATCTAGCTTGGGAGGTAAGGATTTAATGGGGGCGTGTACAGCAAATGATCCATGAAATACACACCTGAGCTATGAAAAGTTATTCGTGGAGAACAACATCCAGATAGGGCATTTGTACGGTCTGTCCCGTAACTGTTTGGGACCAGAAAAAACTGGAGTGAAGGAGGTTACGTTGCCTACAATATCAGTTAATCCTCACGCCGAGATACCGAGCTACAGCCTGCCTTTACCTCATGTATCCTGTCCTCTGTGAAACCAATCCCTCAGCCTCCTCGCATATCTGATGACCCCTCTCCTCGTCCCAGCATTCTCTAGTCCTACAGCAGCTCTCCAGTCATCAGGAACGGCAGCTTTATCTTCGTTTAGGGTTCCCAGGACTGACACAGCATCCACTTGAGATATGCCAAAGAGCCTGAGAATCAGAGAACTGCTGATAACAGCGGGATATAAATGCTAGGCAGCAGTTACAGTGGGACTGTACTGTCTGTGTGTATGTAGCTGTAGAGGACATTGACTGACCACTGTTCACAATTTGACAGGCGTGAAATTGAAATATTTTACCGAGCGTTTTTTTCACATCCAAATCCTGAAAAAAAACGTCACTTTGTGTGGCCTTCTAGATGTACATGAACAACATATTGAGATCTGTTCCCATCGTTTTCTCATTAGTCTTAATCCATTATTTAAATGTGTGAGTGTGCTGTGGCTGCTTCTTTCTTTCCTGAGCAGCCGTCCCTGCAGTCTGGCTCTCCTCTCTGTGGGCTCCCTCCGGTGATAAGATTGCTGTCCTTTCTCAGGCTATCGCTTACGAGGCAAAAAGCCACTTGAGGAATGACAGGGCCAACATGACTGACATTAGCCGCTATCACCTCAGCAATATCATTCTCCCGTGCAGAAAACTGCTGACAACTCATCAACGGATGAGTGTCTTTAATGGGATATGTTTTTGTTTCAGTTTTTTTCATGAAGGTCACACAGTGCTGCCCTCTCAGACTGGGTGGAGCTGAGACGCTGTTGGGTCGGCTGCTGGTTAGCTCGGTTTATTGTCATATTGTAATTACAGCACTGTGGCTTTGTTTTGGAAACAGGCAGCTCATGAAGATGTTTGGAACAACCTGCCAATTCAGACGCTTAAAGGGAACCTTATATTTGCTTGATCACAAGGGAAGAACTGCAGTCACTGGGGCTGTCTCGAGGCCAGAAACGGCCTAATTAGAAATAGAAATGTCTGTTGGGGTTGCTCTTGGCTGTAGGCCTTTTACAGTAAGTTGAATAGGAACCAGATTGGGGAAAATGATCACACAGCTCTGAAACCCTTAGATATTTTGAAATTTCTATGATGAAGTGTGACAAGCTGGAGTTCAGAAATGGCCAATGGCACTAACAGTTAAAGAAGTAAACCTACTGCTAATGCAAATACACTTTTTAAGACACAATCTACAACTGAACTTTGTTTGTAATATTTGTTTACGGCTAGATACCAAGCTATGTTAATTAAAACACTCTTAAGAACGTTCCAGGTATTTTTCAATGATTCCTCATAACTGGGAACCTCCTGACCCCCATCATTCCCTTAATGTGCACTGCCGGACATGTCCTCTACTTGTATGACTTAAGTGACCTTCTCATTTGTAATTGTTATTCTGGGATGTTTAGTAAAAGGCTGAAATGCCAAGAAAACAATGTTTCAACACCACAGCGATGATGTTTTTAATATGTCAGTGACTTAGTGTGGGTTTGAAAGTGTCAGGGACAATTTAGGAGTGCTTAAGATTTACACATGCATGACATAAATATTCTGCTGTCTCATTATAATCCCCTTCTTAAATTTTCTTTCTGATCAAACAGGAAAAACCGTGACCGCCACCTGCCAATTGTAATGTAAAGAGCATCTTTCATTGCTGGAGAACTGTGTCTCTGCTATGATCTGTTACTGCTGTCAAGCTGTAAATCTGCATCCACCCTCTGAGAAAGGAAAGAGGCTTTTCAGCAGGGACTATTACGTCTAAAGCAAGCTGCAAGACAGTGTTTCCGCTGCCTGCCTTTGTGTCATGAAAATGAAATACAGTCAGCACGCAAAGGCCTCTTTTTTTCTCTTTTGCACCTCTTTTACTTTTTTATTACCCTCAGCATCTTCCCACACGTTGCGTATTTTGTGTCATTGTGACCGCAAACCCTGAAAATAGAGGTTGTTGGGATGGCTGTGTGCATTCTAAAGTGGAAAAATGGACCCATCACTGGAATTGCACATGAATGTATATGTGGTGAAGTTACAACCAAAGGGCAGAGTTCAACAAAGTCTCTTGAAAGTTGGCAGTTTGATCCTGCTGGTCTACTAAAAATACATGAAATGTTAAACTTCTGCCTTTTTCTAATCCATGAAATGAATCCACAATTAGAAAAGCTAGCAGTAAATGAGAGGATTCGTTTGTATGAATGACTGAGAGTACAAGAGAGACTACCGTGTGCTGTGCTTCTAAGGGTGGAAAAATGTTGGCACAGAGTCACAGCCCTTTGGGTCAGGACTCAGAGAGGGTTATTTTTGGGAATGTTCAGGTGCCTGGGGCCCCGGCAGAAAGCCCTTATAAAGAGGTCCTCTCTGGGTGGGTGGAAAGTGGGTTATCAGCTTCACTGTCGCTCCTCGATGGGACCAACTCGTTTGCATCTAGTCAACACCTTCCGCCCCTTTTCTGGCACAGGTCCGACCTCGGCTCCCTAAAACGACCCTTGGCCTTACCGAGCACTTTGTTTGAATGCGTCTCTTTCTACTACATTTCCTCTTACACTCTCCCACTTCTTATACCAGTCAATTCAATTTCACACTAAATACAGTTCTTTTATTATTTGTATTAATTTTGTCATCCACAACATGCTCTCCTCAACCCTTTCCAAGGCCCATTCACCCCTCTCTCTCTCATTTGTTTTACATTATTGATAAACAACAAGAGCAGAAGGGTATTATGCTTTGCCTTGGGGTTAATGGGATTTCAGTGTAAAGTTAAACTAAAATCGCTGTACTAAGTGTGATTATGTACAATGTCAAATCTCTGATTGTACAAAACATCAATCGGTGATAGGTCATGCATTTTACTATAACAGTGTCATACCAAAAACCTTTTCTCATATGGTATGAAATTCCATTTATTTATCTTAATACTCAATTCAATTTAAGCAAAGTCAGCGCATCCTAATCTTGATTTTAAAATTTGATTTGATATTGTACACGGCTGAGCATATTGAAAAAAATTTACAACATTTTCTTCTTCCTTTTCTTCCCTTCTCTCCTTTCCTTGTCTAAGGAATGTTTTCCCAGACTCTCTTTTCACCCTCTGCGAGCGCTCTGTCTCTCTGTGGTTACGCACCTCATTTGTCTTCCCTGGGATCAGAGAGGAAAAAAAAAATCTAAATAATCATTGGGCATTGAAGTAGGAGAAAGCTCAAGACAAACCCAGGATAACAAGATGACAAAGCTTGTTAAGACAAAGCTCTTGAGAAGCTGGCCACTCCAGACAATTATTTTATTTTATCAGTATTTCAGGATACTTTGAAAACTTTAAGCGCATTTTATTATTTTCACATTATTGATAATTTATGTTTGATATTGTAAGGCTTTGGAAATGCTTTATTATTTACTTGCTGGCCAAAAATGTATGTTCAGTATTTAAATTTCATCCACAGTGATGAATGACTAATTTAACAGAGTAAAACACACTAATCCCGAACATTTCCATTGCTCTAATATTGCATATTATAATCAATAGTCTCTTTCATATATATTCCATTTCAAAAGCCCATATATAAAATAACTTGAAAAATTGCTTTTGGCCACATAATCCAGTGTTATGTTTATAACATTAAATAAAACTATTGCCATAATTTGCTCGTCTTTCATGTAATGTGTTCAGCATGTTTTACTCTGTTCTTGTGTATATCATTTCTTCAAGCAATTTCTCTTAAATGCCTCTTCACACACCCTTGCTTACTGCTGCACTTAACTTACCTACCAAAAGATGGCGCTACAGCCATTGTCCAGGGTCAGAAGGAGAAGTCTGAAAGCCAGTGAGCTTCTCAGGGCCTCCCATCGGGGGTTTGAGCTCTGGATGTTTGAGAGTGGGTTTGGTAGCATCAGGGCCGAGAAACTGGACAGTGTGGAAAAGCTTGCGTAAAGGGCCATTCATCAGGGATCACTCAAAGTTAACACTACGCAGCATCTTTGAGACGTGGCCACTACTTTTCAGTCACATTTTGTAGGCTTGAGTGGTCGGAGGAGTCCCTTAAAGCCTAATATATATACAGCCAGGTGCAGAGCCAACATCTGGTGTGTTGAGTAATATAGATGTGAAAGACGGAATGACCTAAAATTACAGTTACAGTGACTGCACAAGGGGAGGGCGAGTGCTGTAACCTTTTCCATAAGGAGAAATGAGTGCTGTGATTGGTTGAAGACTGTTTTCCCATCTCTCGCTCTCCCTCCTGCTTCCTCCCCTCACCCCCACACCAGATCCTGGATGGCACGCAAGGCCCTGACCACCGGCGCAGCATGGCGCCGAGGGGGTACAGAGTTTGTGTGTGTGCACATGTGTGTGTGTGTGTATATGTTGTATGCTTCAGCCAGCTTGTAGGGCCGGGACCCCGGATATGTTGTGGAAGTGTGCAGCGGACAGGGGCCAGACAGGACGTGACCTTCTGGAGGAAGCTCAGTCGGCCCTATAGGCCAAGTGGCTATCAATCAACACCCTTTGTCCCGCCCCCAACTGACCACTTCAAACACACAGGAGGATTAGAGCCATGGCCAGCTCTTTTATATAACTTACCAAGTTATATTTGTATCATTCATGGTTAAGAAAACTCTGATAAAGTTTTAATGAGCTAAGCCGCTCCTCAACAAGAAAAGAAAGCTGTACAGAAGCAGAAAATAATCAACATCTTGCTATTTTCATTATTCTTTCGTTGATAGAAAACCATGATAAGAACTGTTGGTTCTTCAGGTTGGATGAAATATGTTCGATTTATATTCGTTTAGTGCAGAAGATGTGTTTTTTTTTGGATTTCTGTTATGAATCTAGTAAAATCAATTGATTCACCAGCAATCATCTTTGCTATTTAATTACAGAATGTGACCCGGATCTGTACCAGTCACCTGTAGCTGGTGAACATGATTGTTTATTAGTCTTTTGAACCCCACTGTAATTTAGCAGATGCACTTTCATTACATCCAATCCATGGTAACAACAGATCAAAGCTCCGGTTTGATTTTCCTCCTCTGCAGGCTGTCCAGAGTCTAACCTGGACTTCGGACAAATGGCCAACAGGTCAGGAACTCAGTTCCGCTGAGGGTAGAGGCCAAGAGCCTGGGACTGACCCTGGACTGATGCCACTGTGCTGCTGTGAACTGGGTCTCATGGCTTTCAGTTTCAGACTAAGCAGATCTTTTGTTCAGTGGTGGTGTAGAGATGGTGGCAGTAGTAATGAGAATGATGAAGATGAGTTTTTATTGTCTGCACTGTGCCACTTGTTTGTATCCAATGCTGTGATAATCACATCTTTGTTAATGTTGACAATAAAGGTGTGAAACTGAAAACTGTGCTTCAAAATGTTGCCATGGGTTTCTCAAATTTTCCTCTATTTGGCAATTACAACAAACATCTGGATGTAATGGAAAGTTCACTTCAACTTTGTTACAAAACTAATCCGCACAGGTTTTGCTATGTGCTGCGGAAGAAAACAAACCTCACCAGTTAACTAATTGCAGAGATGATGATTTTATTTTATTCCTAATCTCCTTCAACTATACTTGCCCATTCAGTTCTGTCTTGAAACGGAGAAATATGCCACCATTTGGTATTTTTCCAAAGCACAATATATAAAAGTAAAGCCAACTGGCCCAACAGGGAAAATATGCAGAAAGAGGACCAGAACTGATAGACATATGAATGTCTTAGTGTTGTCCGTGTCTGGGAAAAAAGGGCTAAAGGTGCTAATTAACAGAGCTGTCAGTGGTTCCTTGAAGTGAAGTGAACTTGCCGATAAGCAGAGTGGCTGGTGGAGGGAAACTGACGGGGCCTCCAAGCCATCTGGACCTTGTTCTCCCAGAGAGCAGGGCTGTGGCACAAAAAGAGGTATGGACAGTAAAGTCTGCAGAATATATAAAGAAAATATGACTTGACATTGTGTTTTTTAACCGTGAACAGCAGTGTCAGGTAATAGTGCTGACAGGTTTTGAAGGTAAACAGGTAATAAAGCTGGGTACGGTAAAGATTCTGGTAGCAATAGCAGTTTCAGGCATTCATATTTATGTGTGGAGTCATTGATGACTCCACAGAATTCGCTGAATATCTGTTTGTGAAAGTTGCCATCTCTTCAAAAACAGCTTTAGATTTTTAGTCATTTAATTTGCTGGCTTACATACAGTATACTGTATACCACAGCATTTTTGCGTCAAATCTGTTTCTTGCACATTTTACAATTATTAATTATTATGCGTTCTTGAAGGTGCACATATAATAAATGTGCACATATAACAAATGTGAAAACGTGAAGTCATGTCATCATTTTAAAATGACATTAGGCAAGAAATTGATGTGTGAGGTCTTATTTTCTGGACAATTCTAGAACACCCGCCCCCCTTACAAACAGGACAAAGATGGATTTTCTGGATTTTCATCTTCAGCAGGGTAGCTCTGCAGCGCTAAAGTGCTATCCTGTGACTCTGGAGGGCCCGCGTAGCTCATCTCCTGCAGCTAATCAACCATCATTCTTTCATGAGGCTGTGAGTGTTCAGGAGAGACTCTAGATCTCCCCTGCTGCTTCTGCCAGCAATACATCCTGCTACACGTTAGGGAACATGACAACCACACTCCCTCCCAGCTCATTGCACCTGAACACACTCCTCTATCTCATGACATGATAGGTCAAATCGGATCTCTCACTGCTAAGTCAGCCTGCTCCAAGGGAGCTGAGGAAGGAGTTGTACAGATTATTGATTTCTATCAAATTACACCATGTACATAATCAGCTTGAGAAATAACAAAAGTAATTGTGTATTACTCAAATCTCACTCTTCAGTATGTTTGGTTTTACAGAACAAACATTATTTTCAATTTCAGAAAACTGTATATTACCAACTAGAAATTTGAACCACCAGAGGAGAATTTGCCTCACGGCATCCAGAGTTTGACGTTCATTAGTATTTGTGATTGTAGCTCTAAAGAGGCCACAATTTCTCAAACCACCTCAGCAGGATAATATTGGGCCGGTGCTCAGCATGCTAGCAGCAGGCAAATCACAAGCCAGACTCCTGGTGTTAAGTTGAAGGTCATTCTACACAAAACTAACAGTTCTTACTGTGATCTGGATGGTCCAACAATGGTGACTGGCTAAAGTTCAGAGCCACTGCGCTACTTTGAGCAACTATGGGCTGACAGTGTCAACCAAAACAAAGCTGTAGAGGTTCACAAATAATTGGAATATGAAATAAAAACAAAAACATTATGCTCTATGTACCTTGATAGCAATAATGACTGAGACATTTAAAATTATTTCAACATAATTGATATTATTAACTTCATAAATTGGTTTGAAATGTTTCTTCACATTCCACAAAATAGTGGGCAAGGCACATAAACACACAACTGACTAACAGATAAAGCTGTGGTTGGTTGGGCTGCATCGTGTGTAACTAGATGAGAATGGGGCAGGATTGTTGCTGCAGAAGAGAATCATCCCACACCAAACCTAATATAGATAGAGATAAATAGGTTTTAAGAAGTGCAGGTCTATGCCAAGCAAACACCCTTATCTTCAACACTGTTACTTCGCTACTGCAGCTTTCTTGCCTCACCTTTAGTTGTGGAGGAACATATTTCTCTAACTTTTTATGCACGTAGTTAATATACCAGTGCATGCATTCTCAGACACTTTGCTGAGCTTTCACAGAGCGTCAGTGAGATCCTGCTCAAATCCCCAAAACGTGTTTAAAGTAGGAGTTGGAACAAACACGTATCAGGCCTAATTCTCACTGGGCAAGTGAAAACGTGGCAACTGGCAAATCGCTATGATGTTCAGACGCTCAGTGCTTTTCTATGCAAACTTCATACTTAGCATATTACCACTGAGTGGTTGAGCTTTTACGTTATTTCATATTATTTTTTTATAACTGTGTCTTAAACTGAGAAGCTGTACGGAATGGTAAGTCTTGCGACACACCGCCCACTGTTTCAGCCCACTCTGTATGAAGACTCTACCACAGTCTCATTTTCTTTTTCCCTCATGTTATCCCTCTGTCCCAAAACCATTTTTATTACTAAGTGTATATATATATATATATATATATGTATTGTGCCTGTATGTGGGTGTGCAGGCCCACATCATTTGCACGCCTGTGTTCGTGAGACATGGTATTATCAGTGTGGTTCACTGGTTCAACGAAAACGGTTGAAATGATATCCAGAGCTCAGACATCAAACACCAGGGGCCAGTTGAGTTATGGTGCATCGATCTAGTGCAAGAACAAAGGGAGCGATGGTTAAGGGGATGGAAATCGTGGAAGAGAGATAGATGAAGCAGACAGAAGACAAGCAGCCCAGGGTCTGCAGCAAATTCTGGTTGGGGTCTAAGGCTCTGGGGTTTATGTCAGTCAGGATCGGGAGGAAAAGTTGCTCCCTTGAGAAAAAGAGTGGAGAGCGAAAGAGAGAGAGATGTAAGAGGATGTGTGGGGCACTACGGGTCTAGATGATAGGTGAAATTAACCAGGTGCCCTCTTGGCCCAGCTGTCAATCCATCACTTTCCCTTCTGCTCCTCTACAGTATAACTCTGTGAGTGGTTATTTTTTTTAAAAACAGGGCCCAGAGTCAGGTGCTGCTTTCATGGCTGGTGAGTTTCCGTCTGTCCACGTCTGTTTTTCTAAGCCGTTACAGTTGTGCACGGGCACATGTCTGGATGGTGATGAATAACCAGACCCTCCTTGGTTATCTCCACTTCCTTTAGAGTTTCAAGTGAGATCCAGATGTAGCTATTTATCTTAATCTTTCCTCTCATTTAGTCTAGATGTAGTTGAAGGCCATTTCACTTTTCATTACATTATCAAACATTAGAAGGACCTCTTGTTATGAGAAAATAATCTGGATGTGTTGACTATGTTGTCAGCATTGCATATAAAATAACAAAAATAGTAGAAAAATCAGTGCCGTAATGGCTGAAAACTGAAACAACCTAGACACTGTATGACTAAAGATGTTTGACCGGAGGAAGCGTCTTCATGTACACATAAAGATTTAATTTCCTGTAGTCATATTAATGCTAATGCATTTGAGATGTAGCGGAATAAAAAGCTTTTGAGACAATGACTCTCTGAGTGTTGAGCCGGTGGAGATGGGACTTCTCACACCAGTGAAAATGTCATGCTGCGTTTTTTAAAAGTGAATATACATTACACCATCAAATATTCAACACAGTCCACATCTGACTGCTCTGTGGTCTTCCCTACTGTTTTGTGACAACTTAAATACAGATCTAAAATCGGAACAATTGATAAGTATGACAAACCTTAATAAAAATGTATGTTTTTCAGTTAGTAAAAGAAAAATGGATACAAAGCGTAATCTCCCACAAAATAAAAAAAAAAGAAATGTAAAGTATTTTCACTTTTTGGAAAAAAAGCAGAAGGCAGGCACTTCCTGCAAGAAGCAATACATTTTAGTCTCACACCACAGATTGACATGCTAGTGTGTTTACAATTAACAGATTTTAGACAGTGTCATCCTCGACCATGACAGACCACAAACTAAGAGACTTCTGTCAAACTTTGGCAAAGAACCCACTTCAGATATGGAGACATAGGCCTGCAGGTTCTATGATACAAGATGATATAAACCATATTTTGATTAAAGAGAGGTGAAGGAGTGTCCAGCCACTCACAGGAGCAGTGTCATCAACTAACCATGTGGTTTTCACTCCATTCCAATACTCTTGGATCCAACACTGCCAGTTCCCTTATGCTACTTTACACTTCTACCCCACTATATTTTGGAGGCAAATATTGTACCTTTGTTTTATAACTTTAGTTTCTAGTTACTTTACAGATTTTGATACAAAATATAAATCAACTAATAAATTATGTTATATTATATAAGCTACCCAGTAGTATATAAAGGAATTAAAATTAGCCCCACCTTTACCAGCTGCAACATTCAGGTTGATGTACAAATTAATGCATCACTAATTGTAATCCAGCAATAGAATATATTTGATTCTGAAATGGGCCATTCTGCAAAATGGGTACTTTCACTTTTGGTACTTTAAGTACATTTTGATGCTAATAATCTTATACTTTTACTTAAGTCATGCAGTCTTTTTAATTGCAGGACTTCAACTTGTAGTGTTTTTACACTCTAGTATTACTACTTTTTTTTAATTAAAGGATCTGAATACTTCTACCACCACTGCCCACCACAGAAAACAGTAACACCACATAAACATCTTTATGTTTCTGCAGGATTCAATACACAAATCACTTGCATGTCACGCCCAGTGGTCTTATGTTGTGTATGTGTCTGGTTTGTGTGCTTCCTTTGTGTGCCCTGCTGTGGTTCCTTCCTTATTTGGTCGTGTTTCCTGCCCTCGTTAGTCTCCCTCCTGTATTGATCCTTTCCACCTGTCCCCGGTGTTCACCTGTGTCTGTTTCCCTCAGTAGTCTGTGTGTGTGTATGTATGTGCCTGTGTTTCCCCAGTCTTTTGTTGGTCCATTATCGTCGTCACGTGTGTGTCTCTGCCTGGTTGTTGTGGATGTTCTGCAGTTTGTCTTTTGGATTCCCTTGTGTTTTCGCTTCAACCCCATGGACTTTCCCCCATGCTCCGTTTCCCACTTGGATGCTGAAGTTAACTGCCTCACCTACCTGTAAGTGTCTTTGTTTAAATAAATTGGACTTTCTTCTCCTTCCCCTCAACTGTCTGCGCTTGGGTCCTCTTTCCTACCTCCGCTATGCCGGTGCATGACATTACATAGATGTAGATAATATATAATCGCTTTTTTGGAAGATTCCTCCACGAATAATTAAAACAAAAAGGCAACTTGGGCATTGTTCATGAAGCTGCTACATTTGACGGCACATTAAACATTGACTCGTGCATTCAGACAACAGTAAAAAGCGAGAACTCTATGTGCACATGGCATGCAATCCTTGCAGAGAGGCACATGGCTGCAGCACATGTATGTATGTTTCACAGTGTGGCTGCATTGTGCCGCAGTAATTGATAATAAACAGGTCTCATGGCGGGGATTTTTATAGCTTTTCCAGTCTTGTTAATTCAGAAAAGAAATGCATTGGTTCTTTCCTCCCTGATTTAACTGAGGCTTTCATTGGCTGGTTCCATGAACATACCGTTGTTAGGGGCACTGGTGGCCTGGCTGCTTTAAACGGCTGTGTCAATACCAGACACGGAAATCAGGTGGTTGCCATGTCAGGTCCAACAGTGGTTGGAGTGTTCAATAAGGGATGGTTGTGTGAGAACTGTGTGGTAGTTTCCTTTCCCAACAGCCAGTTGATGTTGTATATTTTGTGATATGATACGCAGTAATGACATTATATATTGACTGCAACGAGGCCATACGAACAACATGAGTCCTCTGGTGTATTGATAATAAATGTTTTAGTTTGGCATCACAGGGAAAATGTGCCTTCATTTTCTAATTGAAGAATTTTGTGAACTGCCCCATTTCATGCAAATGAACAACTGAGTTTTGTCTTCTTTCAATTAAGCATGTAACCATCATTATCATATACTTTGCAGCTTGAATGATTTTAGCTGCATGCATGAATACATTTAAACAATTCAGTGCAATCACACACACTTTCACACGCTGATTTTTAAGCCCAGCATGGCTCACTGTGATGGTGGCGACGTATAGACCGACTACCTAGTGCTTTATGAAACATATGTAGTTCTAGCCAACCAGCAGGGGGCATTTGTTCTTTGCAGTAGCCAACTATTTTGTGTGAAATCAACCATCGAGATTACAGCCTAACCTAGCCCTTTGTATCGGGGATAGAGGTTGAACGGTGGTGAGTGGGGCGGCAGGAGGAGGGAGGGCTGGGAGCAAATTCTTGTCCAAACATTCTGCACGCGGATTTGTATTCATTGCACCCCTGCTGCTATTGATATCATTACGCGGGGTGCACATGTTGCGAGGAGGGGGCTGGGACTGGCAACGGGGAGGTCATGGAGCTGCAGGCCCTAATGAGAAGTGACAGTGGCTCCAGGTCGGCCAAGCATCCACCGGATTTCAATGGGAGCCGCACTTTTCCAGTCAGCGCATTAGATCAAAGATCATTACCTGCTAATCAAAACACATGAACGTAAGGGGCTTCCCTTCTTCCCCTCTCTCTTTTGCTACTCCTTCCTGAGATGGAAGGGAAGACAAAGGAGGAAACTGCACCAGCTACTGCTCTGGGTGGACCTCCATGGCCCCAAGAGAATGGAAGACCCCCCACCCCTATGACTTCCTGGACTCATTCAGGTGCTTCAACAGTCCCGGCAACCTTCCACAACCTATAACTTACAATAAGATCTTGCTCAAGTTTATGTCTAAAATGTCTTGATCAACTTACCAAACTCACTTCTGCACTAGAAACAGTGAAGCCCCATTTGATGAGGTACAAACTCAAAGTTAAATACTTTCCACCGTGCTTTGAAATGGTTTCCCATGGGAGCTTTCAGGGGAGGTGCACCTCTTTGTGGATTTTGCTCTCTCTGTTTTCCCAGGACCTGTTGTCCCATTTGGTGCTGCACAACCGTTGTTGGGTCACCACCTCCACTGGGGGGTCAAACAAGGCTGGGCTGCTCTTTACCGGAAGACATGATCACAGGACTCTTGTATTTTCTAGATGGTGAAAGAACCTCTCCGACTCTTGCCCCTTCAGAGATGAAGATCATTTGGTTATTTGCTAATCACAGCTGATTAAAACTCCAGCACAACATATTGTGGACGGTAAATAAACGTCTGTCCTACTGTTGAATCACTCCCATTTTAGTGCAAGAGCTTCTTCCGAGATGTTCACGATATTGATGTTGTCCACTTAATTTACTTCGGGGATCTCGGTAGAACAGGGGTAAGGGGGTGGCAGAAATGTCGCCTCGGGGTAGAGGCCTGGGTCCTGAAATGTCAAACTCCCTCGGCCAACATGGGACAGAGTGAGGGAGTACAGAGAGGGGGAGCAGTGGTGGATATTTTGCTGCTGTACTGAAGGCTCCATGGCCCATTAATCGTTTGTTTGAGTTTCCGCCCCAGCGAGCATGTCATGTCTCCATTAGAGAGGGTTTGTTTCTTCTTCCTGTCCACCTCTTGGCAGCAGGGGGCTCTCACACATCTCATTTGGCCGTGCACTGCTGTGTGGTGCCAGGCAGACTGTCCTGCGTTTGTGTGTGCATGTGCGCGTGCAAATGTGCATGGTGAATTTCATGTTTTCGGGGCTACTCATTTCCTAGAGGTGAACGTTAATGCTAATTGAGTTAGCAGGGTGCTGATTCCAATGTGATCTGTTGTAGGAACCAAATCCCTCCTAAAGACTGTTGTCAGTTACTTAAGCCCTCTGACTACTGCGATTTGTGGATTACTCATAATTGGATTACTTTAGTTAGTTATTTAGTTATTTTTGTCTTACTTTGCTGGCATAACGTATAGAATAATTAGACAAATCAACAATTTATTTCAGATCTCCATCTCTAACTCACTGCTGCTTTTTTATTAACTGCGATACTTAATGGCTACAAATGAGATTTTTGGGATTAGATTAATCGGATGGAAAAATATACAATTTATCCAGCTCTGCATCCTTGTAAGTATTGTGCGGTGGGAGTGTGTTTTGCTGATATGAGCACTGAACATGGATGAAGCTTTGCCTACCAGATATAGCAAGTAGGTTACCACTAAAGCAGGGAGGAGTGAAGACTAATTTGTGTCTTAATTACATTGAAAGGCTGATGACCAACAGGAGACATCACATTATGTAAAAAATAGTTTTGTCTAAAATGTTCTCTATTGAAGGATAATAATGAATATTTTCAAATGAATGAATTCAGTAATTGAATGTAATGTTACAGCCATAATGTGTTAAGCCACTACACATAATGTACATAATTGGCAGTGAGCATGACTTTTTAAAAATATTATATAAATAAAAAAATCTAATATTTTCATTTGGAACTCAAATACCATGAGTCAAAATTAAGTTTAAAAAAAAAAATTATGTATTGGATTAAATTAATTGTCTTTGCAAAGAAATTCTTGGTAAAATGCTAAGACACAACATTCCAGTCAGTCTGCCTACTTACTTACTCTCTGGTGTAGGAGCTGACCCACACTGCCACGGACTATCTTGATGTTAGTTTGAACTTCGACCTAAGACTATGCTGTAGTCATCAGCACCCCTTTATTCTCGTGACCCATGGAGCCTTCCCCTTTAAACTGAAATATGGCCGCCAGAGCCTACAGAAGCCAGCCAATTAGGAAGTAGAAAGAAATCAGTAGCACAATGAGCCGAGACTAATGGTCCTCTTTATCTGCCGCCCGTCTGCCTGCCCGCTGCCTTAATGCCCTCACCGCTGCTGCCATTCTGCTGCTCATATCTGTGTAGCACTGAAAAACATATGATCAAACCTGTTTCTTGTGATT
This sequence comes from Gadopsis marmoratus, assembly GCA_036023855.1. Lineage (NCBI taxonomy): Eukaryota > Metazoa > Chordata > Actinopteri > Centrarchiformes > Percichthyidae > Gadopsis > Gadopsis marmoratus. The sequence goes on along the minus strand of JAVQJF010125156.1, from coordinate 29,564 downwards.
GATTATGCCCTCTTTACATTTAAGATATCATGACAACTTAATGTGCAGAGACTCAATAAAATAATTGAAACACTTCTGGGGAGATGAATGAAGCTCTGTAAGTCAGTTACAAGCATTGCTTCATTGGGATGAGATGAATTTCAATTTGTCTGCTATGAAACAGGTTTTTCTGCAACCAGTTTGATATGTGTTTTCAAGGTAGGTGAGACAGCTAACAGATCATTTAAGATGTCAAAGGGATTAGTCTTGAAAATCAGATGCCACATGTTATATGCCAAACAAAGACAAATGGAAAGAAAGAACAGGTCACAAATTGAAACCAACAGATATGTCAATGAAAATTGGCCTGCATATTTTATTGTCATAATAGCACCCGTGCATGCATGTGTCTTGCCAACGCAATGACTCGGAACAATACGTGATTGAAACCTCACTCTTGCAGGTTGAATGAGGAAAAACAAGTTTATATATTACATATATAAACTGAATTTGTATACATTTCTAAAACTTCATAATACTTTAACATTCAGGCAGCTAAAGTGTTTTTGGTTACCAGAAGTTGTCTGGCTGTTGTGTTGTGACATGATGGCTGCTTCATTGCTTTTCTGTGTCGTGGCTGATCTTTGTCCCCTCTGTGCTCCATCCCTACTTCTCTTTGCATGTCACTGACTCTTCCCGGTGTGTGTGGGGATATACAAGGTGCACTTATTGAATTTTTCATTTTCCTCACTCAGCCATATTTCTTTTCAGGCCCTTGTCTCTTTGGCTTTGCACTTGACCGACTCTAAGCAAGTGTTTGCATCCCAAAGCAGCTTAGGGGATGTGGCAGCAAACAAAGAAGACCACTGTCCCAGTTAAAAAAAATAAAAAAAAATAAATGACAGCCATCTCTGGAGGTGTTTCCCTGAATGATGGGCCACACATTTGAGTTACTTGTACAGCGGCGGCATCCTTTCATCCTGCGTCCCACAGGAGAATGAAAGAGTGCCACAAAGGCTGCAGAGTGTCCAGAGCCTAAGGAGAGCTGGGGCCAAAATCAATAGCTCACCAGAGTGGAACCATTGTAGACCATAAGCCTCAATTTCTCACCTTGTTGTTCTGAAACGCAGCTAATTTTCCCCCTTGTCTCCTCCCTGTGCTGGATTGATAGCTGTTGCGCTTTCATAGATGGACATGGTTGTTCCTATTAACCTGTTCACTTTGTCTGTCAGTCACAAAACTAAACTTTAATTATGTCCCTGGACCCATTTGCTTCTGTCATTGTTTGTACTGCATATGGAAGCCAAAAACATCAGCAAAAAGTCTTTTTTTTAATCATTTGTTTTCCTTCTTTAAAGTGACAAATTCCTTGACAAGGCAGAACAGAAATCTATTGTACACATCTTTTTGGCCTTGAGATTAACACCTGCAGTATTTACCATCTAGCACTGAGCACAAAAGAAAGATTCCGTGCAACTTTCTCTCTTCTGTTTTTCTAAGTTGTATCTGTACAGATGTGAGAAATTGTATTTATAATTTACAGGCACTTTGATTGATTATAATGTGTTTTTCATGGGACATATAAGGAAAATGATTAAGGAAGTTAAACTACAAAAGGCTTTTGATATATTTATATAAATGCTGTAGACAAATCTCCAAGCCATGCCTCCATACATTATGCACTAGCTCATCCTGCTGATTGTATTTCAAATGTCAGATAAGAGCATCACACTGATGAGAAGCAGGCTTGGGTATTTTTACCTCAGGATCCACTTCTGTCCATTGACCAAGATAATAAAGATGGACTCGAGCAAAGATTACCAGCAATTCCTGCCATCCCCTCATTTTTCATAGCACTCTCACTGAGCAGAAGGTACTTTGTTAAGTACTTGTAAGTGTGTTATTCTTTGTACACAAACATCACCCTGGTAATGGCACAGCTACACAGCACTTGAGTGAATGTTATATATTTTTTGGACTTTTCTTTTATTCAGACATTGTACTAAATGTCACTCTGCTAGATGGTTCCGGAGGACACTTCGGCGAAGATGCAACACTTTGGTTTACTTTTACACAGTTTAAATTTGTTTGGGTTGTCATGCCACATAATTTAAATCCTTCCTATGTACTGCTAAACATCTATTGTACATGCACTTGGATGGCAAATGAATAGGCGTAGAACCATGCAGGTCAAACATTTGTTGCTACCCCTTCTAAAGCCGACTCATTTTCTTACCAGTCCACCACTTGTCATGTAAATTAGATTATTTAAATTTTGGCAGTCTACAAAAAGTTATATTGACGTTACTCCTAAAAGTAAAATAGGAGTAGAGAATAGATTAGTATTTGGCTTTGTCCATGGAAATTAAACATGCATAATATTTCAAGTGAAAATTTGACCCTTTTGCCCATGTTTTTATTGAATCCCAAATGGGAGTAAGGAAATGAGACAATAATTATTGATAGAGTAGTATTTGTCATTAGTTACTTCTCTCAATCTTTGAGTGCAAAGCCAAATGTTTGGTTAGTGGTGTTTAAGTAAGGCTTATTAGAATGATTATGTCCTTAACTTCTCAGCTGTTCATTTATACTTAATGACAAAATCTGTGGTTGCTGTTCTCTGCCATTTTTGCCAATTTAAGTCCACATGGTCTGCACTGCAGATGCCAACTACAGTATATTGTAAAGTGTACATGGTTTGTAGTCTAATACGGTTTGTGAACTATGGTGTTAACTGGAAATGTGACTGTACACTAACTGGAAAATCTCCATTGGATGAATATAGTTCTCTTAATTTTCTTTAATCATTCATTAAGCTGAAATTGGATCAGTCTTCTAAATGAGGTCCCCCATATGACAGACTTTCATCCCCAGCTTCACCTCCACCTTTTCAAAACAATTCCACTGGCCATTCTTTTGAATCACGGCATATTTCTTCACTTACCCCAAGCATTTAAGATGCATATTAACTAGCTTTAGAGTAAAGCGGCAGGTACCTGCTTTGTTGCTTTCACGTTTTGCTGTCAAAGTGCTAGAGGGCCTAAATGGGAACTAATTTTGTGTCCAGCTGTACCGTCGTTCTGTAGCACCAGCCCTTTGCACACACTCGCTGTTTTTTCTTTGGCCCATGTTTCAGCACCTAAACTCCAGTGCAGATCCAACAGCAGGACGGAGGGTCAAGAGGGAAAGTGAGCCTTGAAAGAGTGTACCGCTTAACCTTGACCCTGGGATTGCATTTCTCTAAATGTGTGTATGTGCAACTACAGCTGCCCCGCTCGCCACTTCAGAGAGTGTTTACATTTTAAGAGAGGTCTTTATCTTCCACAGGCCTGGGGTCCCTCTGGGTGAGTTTATACAGCCAGTACACACACACACTGTGTGGCTCAGTGCAAGCCTCCCATAGAAAGAGTAAAGGGAGAGTGCTGTCATACACTCATCCATCTCAGCTACATTCTGGACCAATGCCGGGTGTAGCAGTTCTCTCCCTGAGAGCCCAAACACTGCAGACATGGGTTACCTACAGTCTGGAACTTGGAAGGAGAGAAAAAAAAAAGACTGTATAAACAACACCAGCAAGGATATACATAGACTAGCAGTGACTATGATGGGAATTTATGTAACATCATACCTTTTCACAGACTGTAATGGCAGTAACTGACTTCATAAATCACCAGATTCTATATCTGCAGCATCACATTTTTGACATTTCTACCAAAAGACTTAGTTACTTCTTTGGTCACTTGCAGTGTGAAAACTAGTGGTTCATGTATCACCAAGACCAGACTAGTTCAATCTAAATGACACTGAGCAGCATTTCAAGACTTTATCTATCATGACTGGTGTCTTGTCTGTTGTCCTATCAGCCAGTTTAGCCACTTAGTGTCCTTTCAGACTATCCATCTCGATAGGGCGGTCTGTTAAGATATATGACCCCAGGGTGTCTTCCATACTGTTAATGTCAACCGTCAAGTGTTGGCTTCACATTGCTAACAATTAAGCAATGCTTTCAAAATGCAAATTAATTCTGCTGACTATGTAAAGAGGTGCTGGCTTCTTGCCAGTTTGATTTGTGTCTACACTAACTGTTAAAAAAAATGTGCCTCACATGCCATATAAATATTTTTGTCTTGTACAGAATTGGCATCTTGATGCTTGATCTTGTAAAAGTGGAAATTAGCCTTTCAGAGATCAAGGATTTATCTTGTCAAAAGGCCAGTTTGTTTATTCAAGTGTGAGAAAGAAAAAGACCACCAGCATGATATAAAACCAAACAACCTGTCAAAGATAAGATAAAAACAGAACAGCTGATTCACAGACACAAAGCTTGGTAATCCTCAGTCCTCGGTTATCCTGCAATGCACCTTTACCCTCAGCTTTGCTTTTAAACTCACAACACACAACAATTAACAGACTCGATCAGCTGTTTCAGCTTTTATATACGTCTTTCAGTTTTCTACCGTTTTGTCTTGGCTGTCCTCTCTGCTTGACTTTCCCCTGTCATTCATGCACTACTCACTTTAAACCTTAATAATTGAGCTTAATGCTTTTAGCTGAGTACGGTTGCTGACTAACCCAGAGCCCTACAGACCTAGAGCACAGGGCAGAAAAAAAACATTAACTGGTATGGATTTGAGAACCTACTGGTGAGATATCGAGTGTTTCTCTCCTCGAGGGCCTGCTTCTATCAAGGTGATTCATCGCAGTGGGCCTGACTAACTGTGCGGGGCACGATGGAAGTCCATCTCAGATTATGGTTTTATTGATGGCATCAAGTCACACATCGGCCTCTGCAGAGGTGCTACGCTGGCTGCTTAGCCCGGATGGCGGGAGAGAGGAAGACGGGGAGTGAAATCAAAGGGCAAAGGGGGTGGGGGGCTTGGGGGCTATGCTGGCACACGGAAAGGCCACAGTATCTCTCCAAGAGCAACATGCAGACACCTGCATTTAGGGAGATCAATACCTTGCCAAAAAACAGCTGAGTGGCTCTGGAGAATAGCCTTTATTGATTTGGAACTAGTGTTAATAGGAGCCGATATTTCTGATATTCTCTACTCAAGTCAGCTCGTTTTAGTTTTCTAAAACAAAACTGTAGTAATCCCGTAAGACTCACCCATTCCTGTCACATTCTAATGTAATAGTTTTACTGTTAACAGTAAAAGACAATATAATTAACTTGATGCCTTTAGATCAATGGTGTTTTTTGCAAAAATTGTAGTTATCAAAAGATTAAATATATTAAATGTAATTGAGGCATACTTCAGCAATTTGAGACCTTTGGTAAAACTTTCTCTTTTGACAGATTATACATAATTTGAATGACCCATTTTCACGAGTCTGGCTATGGCACGCATGATGAGTCAACCTACTGTCCCAAAATGTGATTGCCCCATACTGCTGCTTCTAGACATATTGACCTGCTGTGTTGGCACACTGTCTGAAGGCACAGAGCGTTGTTGCCTCACTACCCTTGGGTTCAGTTACTCTGTCGGCATGGTATTGATCCCCCAGCAGTTACAGAGCCCCCTGTTGAGTATTCCTATTGCGCCGTGGCTGTGGTCACGGCCAAGGTCTCCAATAGCTACTTCATAATATGCACCAGGGTTTTTGCTTGAGGGCGTGGTACACTCTTGTCACAATGCTGCTCCATCAACGGCTTTGTACGATCAGATTATTTACGCCCTCCGTGTCATGCTGGTATTGGATTAGGTGCGATCAGTGTTCACGTGACCTTTTTAATCAAGATCTCCCTTTACAATGTGACCATTTTCATCTGTTGTGTTTAAATTAACAAAGTAACTGCCAAAGTAATGGAAATTGAGTTGTATACAAATATAAGTAAGTGTATAGTGTTGTAATGATTTTAAACATTACAGTCTTAGCTAAGCTTTGTTTACTTGTTTATGATCTTCATTTTGACTTTTAATTCCCTCTATGGTAGCTGCTGCTCTTCTTGTGGTCCACAGAAAAGACATTACACACATAAAACATTGGACAGACCAAGTTTAACCAAACAAAACATGTGTAGGAGTACATTCAATCGGATAAAGTCAGTTAAACTGAAGGTTAACTCCATTTTATTGCAACTTAGGTCTTATTTTCATAGTTTTAGTTATGCCAACATTGCACTCACCAATGTAATTGCTGAGATCTGGGAACACAGTGAGATTGCACTGCAAACAAACTAATGGGGCAAGAAACATAAGCGGTTAGACAATCGGGTTGTAAACAAGCTAACAGTTAAGTTAAATTATCTGAACCACTTTATTTAACACCAAATGATTATTACAAACAATTCCACAAAAATGTCAGTAATAATCCTTCATCACAGGAAAACTGTGTGCGTGCAAAGCAACGGCACGTAGAGTGGGCTGAACCAGCATGGTCTGAAAACTGGAGTACAATGTTATCGCAAATAAAAATGATGGTCAAACCTGCAAAAAATAAGCCCTAGGTTGTAATAAACCAGAATGATCCTAGCAATTGAGCTGTCGAAAGACTACTCCACCTTTGTATGGCTCTTTCTCTAACTTTTAAATGTGTTTACACATTAGGATTTTCCCAGGACAAAGCAGATAGAGATGTTTAGATTGAAAGAAGCCAGCATGCACAAGATCTCAAAGGACTGACAGAAGTCTAAATGTGTTCCATATGGAGAACTGCTACCCAGGTGGATAAGAGTTTTTTTTTTTTTCTTTTCACGCTCCGGTACCTACAGTCTGTACCTGTAATTTCCACAGACTGAGCGAGGAATAGAGGGAGCCTAGCCATGGTGCCTTATCAGCTCTAATGATGAGACAGCTGGAGGCCATTTTCCAGCTGGGCCCAGCTTTGACATTGAAACACTTATGGTCTACCCTACCCGATCTCCCCATGACAAAGATGGATGACACTTCTGCAATGTTAACCATTCGTTCAAATCTGATATGATGGCTTTACTGAGCAAATGCTATTATTTCACTCACTCTTGGTTATCTTCCACGGAGAGCTGAAGTTAAGAGCAGCTTTTTGGTTAAAAATGGTCTGTCATTGCAGGACAGTAAATCCTTTTTTGTTTGATGAAAACATAATGTTAAAATCAAATCCTGATTAATGCGGGCTGTGATTAAAGTCTCCACCAAGATGTCATCGTCTAATTGATGAATAGATGTGTGTTCTCTGCACTAAACCAGATAGCATGGCTGGTAGAGCACAATATTTCACCCAACTGATCTGAACTGAGTCATTGAAAGACCTCTCATCAGTTACTGTAAATTGATTTGGCCCAAAATCAGACAGGGATTCTCAATATTTTTTACACGACAAACAATTTTTCTCACAGCACCATTCTTGTCAGATGAAAGTTCATTGAGACTCTTTCCCTTCCTCCTTTCTCTCGGTCTTCACGAGTCTATTTTCTAATGTCAAAACTCTGTTTGTTAATTATGCTTGATTTTAATCAGGGATCTTGATCATTAAGATTACTTAATAAAACAATTACTCAAGGGCACTTGTGTTTAAATATATTAGCAAGAACTGAACCTCAGAGGAAAGGATGTCTCTTTGAACAAGACTAAGGATATAAAATACTTGGAGACAATAGAAACATAGGAATGCTGATGGCTTCTAAATGCCAGTGATGACCATTCAACTTTTTCATGTAACTCACAGTGGTGTGTGATCCTGAGTAATGAATTGAATGTCATTATAATAAATGGCTTCCAGTGGTTTAAGAATAATGGCAGCAGCATGAGCATAAAAGATATCTCTATAATCCAGTGTACATGTGGATAGAATTGTGGGTCTTATAATGGTTATTCTGTTCTGAAAAGAGAAACGAACTTTGTTCTGGTATAAAATCTAATTTCAGTCTTTAGTTTTTGAGAGAGATGTTTTATCTAAGCCAATCCTAAACATTTATAATGCTGTACTGTATTGGCTAGATCACCATGAGGGCATAGATTAAAGCAGGAACAGGAATGGTTCATGCTCTTGTGAAAGCATTACATTTTGTCTTTGTGATGTTTAGAACAAGCTTTAGATTAATAGGAGGGGTGTTACCAAAACCAGGCTTTAACACGGCGAAGACCCACATTGCAGAAAGGCATAGACGATAGTATCAGCATTTATTACCATAAATATGTATTGTAATATTATCTAAATAGAGTAAGTAAATATAATTAAGTAAATATATTTAAACAATAAATATACTTAAATATATTTATTCTATATAAATATAGTAGAGTAAATACCAGGGGGCCTGATATTGATCCCTGTGGGACATCTTTATCATCCATCTGAGGACTTGATTTGAAATCATCAGTAACAACATTCTGAACCAGCTAATTCCACTTTGAAGTTCCCTGCTACCGTATGGACCCGGCTTAACAACTTTTACACTGCTTTCTAGCTCTGATACACTCTAAGGTTCTTGCCCTATCAACACAGCACCATCCTCATCTGCTTCCCTCGGAGACTATTCACTGCCCTCCCCCTTCTCCTCCCATTCTCTCACCAGGACTCTGGCCAGAAGTGGTGCTGAAAGACACAATGGTGGGAGATGGAAGGGTCTGTGCTCTCATTTCAGCACTCCCATCCCACGACTTGTCTCTGGCTGGCCGCGGAGGCAAAAACTGGCCGCCATGCACAGATGCAGATTTCCCATCACGGTGATGCATGTCCCTGTTGATATGCCTGACGTCTTTACATGAACCAGAAAACGTGTTATCTGATGGAGGGCTCGCCTAATTCCAGACTGACCCACACTGCCATCTCACCAGAAGCCTCAGGCCAGGCATCAAACATCTGCCTTGGGATTGTGCCAAGGAAAGTGTGCTAGACTTTATTTTATCTGCCAGTAAAAGCAATATTAGCATTTGTCTCCTTATGTGAATTGCCCAGATGCTCTGTCGATTGAGGCCCAAGTTGGATCTTTATTAGAATCACTTATTAGCACGGAGAAGCACAACCCTGTGGTTATCAGGAGAACTCAGCTCTTTGTCCCCTTCTCTTTGTCTTTTTAAGCTTAGACTGAAGCCTCTGACATTGATGTTTTAACTTGTTGTCCAAAGGTTTTCAAAAAGAGGCTAACTGTTTCTAATGAAATGACCTAAATTTGCAAAGGTTTGACTTTTCAGAGAGATATTTGTGACTCCTGCACGAGATGGATTGGATTCTCTGAAAACCCCTCTTTTTGCGAGGTGCTCATCCATCTGTGGTGATCTGTGTTTCAGTACATCTTAATAAAGTAATCCCCTCCCTCGTTTTCTACTCTTAGGAATGCTCTTGTTCTTGCACTCTTCTCCTTTGTCATGCGGGGCACCCAGACAATGATTTGTTTAGGTTTCAGATTTAAGGTTAAATGAGGCCATGACTCATCATTACTCTGCATGACTTGTTTTAATTTCTCTCTGCTGAAGTAACAAAAATGTAGGGTTTACTGAAAGATACCTGATGTAGATATAATGTACTTGTACTCATTTAAGTGTCAACATATCATAATAAACAGTTCTAAGATGCACATTTTCCTACATTTCATCACATTCAATCAGTTAGCAGATAAAGCATTGCTTCTTTTAAGCCTATCTAACCCTATCAGCCCAGGTATGGCAAAGATATACACTCATAATCCAAATAAACCAGCAATGTGCCCGCATGAAGTTTCATTCATCATCCAGGCTTTCCATTCATTAGACATTCATTTGTTTTCCTTCTGACATATCACCAGACTTTCAACCACTGACCATGATAACTGAAGTAGTGGCCAAAGGTTCAAGCTCTTCCCTTTGAAAATCTGACCTGTTCTTTAAATGTTTAAAGAGCCTATTGCATCATCGGTCCTCGCCCACACATGCATGTTTGGGTGAATTGGGGAGGATGCATGGGGGTGGGTGTTGTGATACATCATGTGTTTAAGCAGTGGAAGGGAGGCCCAGGTTGTATGGGGTTAATGACTGGCCCTCTCTGTGGGCTGTGCCGCCTCTCGCAGAGGATAAGACTGGCGGTGTAGGGGCATCTGGAGCGCAGGGGTCACATCGCTCAGATCAAAGGGGGCTGGGAGTCTAGGTCACTGTGTTTGGCCAAGGGGTGGTGGGGAGAGTAGAGCGGTGGTTGAAGGGATTGGGAACAGGATCACGGGGAGTAAAAGAGATGCAGAGGCAGGGAAAGATAAATAGGAGCGAAACCTAAAAGAGACCGTGAGGGTCGACTGATTGGGGGAAGGGAAATAAACAGTGGGTATTGTCATATTATTTCCTGTAAAATTTTCAATTTCAATACAAATAGTTAGCTGGTGTGATATTTACTTAAACGGTGCTTGCATAGGCCTAGTTTTGTACTGAACTTAATGAAGTAGTTAAGTAGTAAGTAGTAACTAACAACCAACAGAATCAGTGCCAAACATTGTGGCGGTACAAACAGTGATGCGTTCGCTTACTGCTGTACAAACATAAATGGAGTTGTGATTGCTTATCTTAAAAAATAAGTTAACGTAATCATTGACTAAACATCTTTGACTTGAATAAAATGACTGATTCAGCTGATTCCACCTCTTGTGGCCACGCCTCGATGAGCGATGTCACAGCATCCGTTTTCCATCAGCTGTCCAAAGCAGTGGCATCAGTAATCGGGTTGAAGCCAGAAATGCAACATGATTCAAAGCTTCAACTCAGTACAGCAGTACTGTTATTTACTGTGATTTACTCATTCATTACAGACACAAGATGTATCGGGGGTTGTAGCGCTCAAGGAGTTTAGGATGGGGAGGTTGTCCAGACAGCAGATATTTAATCCCTTGGATTATGTACAGGGTACGGGGATGCTGGGAACAATGAAGTGTAATAACTTACTGTCGCCAACAATTTAATTTACCTGACTCAGGCAAATAATGTTTGGTTCACAGACACAAAATGTAAAGTTTAAAGGCCCTGCACACCCACACACGCTTTTTCAGTTATTCTGATCAGACCTCTGTTCTGGTTGATGGTGGGTGGAGCTATGCTAAGAATAGACTCCAGTACTAACGACAAAAAACAAATTCTGAATAAATTGCGGTGTGAATGCTGGTTGTTGAAAGGCTGATGATAAACTGGAAAGCTGACTTTAAATGCTGAATAATATTGAAAAATAATGACTAACTTGAAGAGGTAGTTGAAAAACTATGAATGGGTTGAGAAGTGGGAATGGAATGATGAATGCAAAGTATGAATGGGTTTTATAAAGTTAAAAGTCATAATGTAAGAAAGATGTGGAACGTGTTATGGTTTTAATTAAGTTTCTAGCTGAAAGTATGAATGACTAGATGTGAGTTGTAAAAGTGTAGAAAATGAGTATAAAGACTTGGAACAGTTTGGTGTAATTGGTATGAATTTGACTGAAAAATTAACTCTCAAAATGCAATAAAGATGAACACTTTAAGGGTTGAATAGCTTTTGTAGTTTTAAGTAAGTAGATAAACTTTGAAAGCATTTGAAAAGGATGTCCGAGTCCTGTCTGGCACCTATCTGGGTTCTTTTACTTTGAAAATCCAGCCTTGTCCTGTAAACTCCTGTTACAATCCAGTCGTGTCTGTGGACGCCCTGTTACCGTTACCATCTGGGGGCTTTTAGTTTGAAAATCTGACTTCCACCAGAGTGGCCATTGTGAGCTCCGGCTTCCTGTATGAAGGGACATACTGTAACTTAGACAGGTCAGACAGTTCATTTAATGGAGACTAAAGCTCTCACAGTTCTGCTTATTACGCAAAGACCGTAGCTGCTATTAGCTACATTTTATATCACGAGTTGTGGCCTGAAAGCATCCATCCATCCAGCCATCCATCCATCCATCCATCCATCCATTTTCCACCGCTTATTCGGGGCCGGGTCACGGAGGCAACAGGCTAAGCAGGGTTATCCACACGTCCCTTCCCAGGCCAGTTGGGATATAGAATCCCCCCCAGTGCGTTCTGGGTCTACCCCGGGGTCTCTTACCGGTTGGTCGTGCCCGGAAAACCTCCAAAGGGAGGCGTCCAGGAGGCACCCTTACCAGGTGCCCGAACCACCTCAATTGGCTCCTTTCGACCTGAAAGCAGTACCTCCATTTAACTGAATGGGAAAAATGTTTTTGTCATCGCAGCATCTCATTGTCTGAATAAGGCCTTAGTGTATTACTGTGTGTGTGTGAGAGAGACAAAATGTTTGAATTTATTAAGTTAAAAAGGACAGAAGCCACAACTGCTAACAATAGCTCTACATCAATCCACCAATCAGAACAGAGGAACAAACTTATGGTTTAATCAGCTAATCAACATCAGCTATGTGTGTAACTATCTGGTGCCTGAAAGTGCTCAGTCATTGAGACAGACAGAGAGAAACCTGTCAAAGTTTCACTCGGAAAAGAAAAAAAACTGTAGGTTGTATTGGTTAAATGACAGCACAAAAACGGTGTGTCCTATGACTTAAATAGTTGCGTCATCTGAACCAGGACAAGTTTGTCTATGCCCTGATGTGAAAATGGTATATGTAAAGTGGAAATTGTGGAAACGAGAGCAATTTTAGCAGAAATCTTTAAGATTTTACATCAGTCACCCACTGTAGCGCTGAACATTCGACCACATACAAACCCACGTAAAACTCTCTGAAGGGCTGAAAATTTAATGAATCTTAAATTGCAGCTGTGTAAAAAATATGAATGACAGGAAAATGTTTTAATGGGAGATAGCCAACATGTTGTGGACGTTTCAAAGTTGGAATGGAGTTTCTACGTGCATGTGTGAATGTCGGAACAGGTTGAAGATGAGTTGCGATTGAATGATTTTCTCATTGACTCCCATTATAACAAAGTTTAAAAGAAAGTTCAATATGTTTAATGGATTTTGAAAAGTTGAATAACACAATAAATAAAACACTGCTTTATTTATGTATTTTTTTAAATTTATTGCAGGTATTCTGTTATGTACATGTTTATTTACAAAGTTACCCATGTGGTTCAATTTTATTTTGATACTTTTTTGACAGCTGTATAGTCATGTATGATTAGAAAATCCTATAAACAATCATAAAAAAACAGGCTATTTAAAAAAAGAAATTGGACCATCTATCTTTGAAACATGCAGGAGCAAGCTGACTTACATAGTTGAAAAATAAATACTATCGACAAATAGCATTCTATCAACTACACACATTTAAAAATGAACCTTTGTTCACATGTAAAACATGCCTCTAATGTACACTCACTTGTAGGGTGAACTTGACCTTTGCTTCATAATGTGTATAAAGTACATTTTGGTTGCGTTTTCAAATTAAAATTCTATGTGGTGTCCCAATTGCTACTTTACATGTTGATTTAGTTTGATTGCCAGAGAAGTGCCATTTTGGGGATTAATACAAAATATTTTAGAGCGCACAAATTCATCGAGTACAGCACTAGAACTTACACAAACATAAGAAATCTGCTTCAAACGCTGCAATGCTGTTTGTCTCTACATATGTAAATAATTCAGATGTGGATGATCTAGAGTCACAGTAATTTCCTCCATGGAGAGTTATATTATGCAATCCAAATAAATAATGTTTAAATTCTTCTTCCAATGTAACAAACTTCATGTATGCACAACACACGAACTGTCAGCCCATCTTTGAATGTGAATGTCAGGTCATTCGCTAGACTAATACTCACCAACTAATTAACCAGTGTGCGATTGGGCTCTGAGTCTTCTATCACAAAGTATGGGCAGAAGGGAACACTTGCTGTACACGGAGGATGCTTTTTGAAACTGTTGTCTCTGATTTTCCTTGAAAATGTGAAAAAGAAATGGCATGGAAAAATATGTTTCATCTTATAGAGATCAGACAAACACATTTAGGGGGTTTGCGCTTGCAACATTTTAATTTTAGTGTTTTGCATTTGTCTTCACTGGTTCCAAGTCATTAACTGGTAATACAAAAAGTCATGACATTTTATTTTGGTGTCAACTGGAATAGTTTCACTTTTATATTATTGCCCTTTCCTATGATTAATTTAGTGTGATTAAGCTTTTTTGTGGATTGGAATCCCTGAGGGAATCCCTGAGAAAAATCTGTTTTCATGTAATTTTGCACACTAACGATTATAACTAATGTCAGTTGTTCCTCCACTTCCATAAGCTCACGCTGTACTGTTGTGCAAATGTACCAAAAGCTGTAAATAAAAACTGAAATGAGGGCTGGCAACTGTGGCAATTAGATAAACCTGAGCATGTTTCAGTAGTGTTTAGAGCCTCTTTTAACACTTTAATTGCAGTATTAATGATATTAACCCAAATCTAAGGGACATTTTAAAGTGTTTATCGATTTCATCAAGAGATGCATTTTAAATCTGCAGTTCTGACCTGAATTTCTACAGTTTCTTTACTGTAGCTGTCTGTCCGGTAGCACTGTTCACAGTATTATCCAGGGAAACCAAAATCAAACTCAAACAGTAACCCCAACACATGCCCTTTCAACTTAATGACAACTGCTAATTTTTATATAGCTCTGATCAACAACAATTAAAGCTGCATTAATGATTTTTTTGCCCACTTTGCAAGGGGAATGATGGTGACAAACCCACAGCCCTGACATATTATCACCATAGAATGTTGTAATGTGTTAGCAACCCAGTACCTAATTATGCATCCAGCAGATGTAGAGAAACATTTACATTAATTTGGTGTTTCTGGCCACGTGATGACTATATATTATAATAATTTTATTTTGATTCACTGTTAATAAAGAGAAATTGATTAGTGGATAGTGATACGGAATATTGAGAGTAGAGGTTTAGTTTCCGGCAGTGCTTTTGATTTTCTTATCATTTCTCACACACTTCACACACTTGGAAGAACAAGACAGTAATTTGTATCATTTCTTTTTCACTTGTTGGAATGAACACATCCAACAATAATCAGTTTGTTTGAATCTTAAATCATCCCAAAAGAAAAAGGCAGCTCAATTTTGTGAATGGGCATCATTGTCTCAGTATGACATTTTACTGGTTCTTCTGGGTTTGAGTCATGTCATGATTTGACTGGACTATACTGGAGTGCCTCCTGCAAAGTGGGAGGTATAAATTAACTGATTAAATATTGGATCATGATAGCAAAATCTGTGAAAATAAGGTCCAGGTCAAAAATCCAGTTGATGGGCGTATTCTTTCACTTCATATTAATGTCAATGGCTATATCGTTGCACTTCATCTAGCTGAGGAAGGGTCCGTACATCAATAAAAACTTTAATTGAAGTGCTGTCCTACTTGTGATTTTTACTGTCATGTTTCTCATAATGGCATTAATATTACATTTTGGATGTACATGTTAATGTACCCAGCAACAGGGGGGGGGAAAGTCACCCTCCTGACAGATTGAAGAGCAAGCAAATTCACCAAAGAGCCACAACAAAAGCTCCCATTTGCTAATTTATTTTTTTAACTTATAGCAATTTGACTACAAAGTAAGTTGTTAACTACAAAAACTTAAAAGATAATGAGAACGCAGGATAATGTGACAGAAGACAAAGGTCTTCTTTTTTTTTTTTTTTTACACAAATTCAGAACATGAATACAAAACAAGAGTTTGTACTTTAAAAAAAAAAAAACAGATGACAACATATCACTTGTCTCTGAAACTTTGACATCCAAAAAACACTACCGCACCAGAACACCATCAACCTGAGGACTGATGGTCAAAGCATCTGATGCTTTTTGCTCTTCTGTTCCACTGAGTTCACTTTCTCTGCACTTGAGCAGAGAAATGTTCTGGTCCAGCTCCTCTTTGTTCGTGTGTCTGTCATTTGCTTGTAAGTGCAGATGCTGTCAAAATGAATTAAGTGATAAGATGCTTGCTTTCCTACTCAACGCCATCTTACACATATCAACTGCTGTCAGTGAGCCAACACTGATCTCATTAAGATGACATCCTCTAAAAATATAAATATAAATTCATATAAACCCCGCCTCAATTTGGTCCTTTTTTGATTTTTCCTTTCAGTATGTTTATCTGTTGAGTGTGAAAAATGCTCTTTTAGCTGTTCTCATTCCACTCTGGCATGATGCTGACACTATGTACGGTGTGGTACTGGTGTGGCGATAGCGTACGTGGTATGCCGTGTGTATAGAGGTACTCGTTTCCCTGTAGGCCGGCTGCTGGCAACTGGATCCCAGCCCCAGGACTACACTGGCGGCCCAGAGTCTGGTGGGTCATGGAGCTCTGGTACATGGCAGCGTGGTGGCCATCGCCCAGCTGTGGAGAGGCGTGGCCCCCAACCCCGCCAAGTCTGGACACCAGAGACCCTGAGGTGAAGTGAGCGGAGAAGTGCTGGTAGGGCAGCCGCTCCATTGGCTGCATGGTGGTGACGGAGCAACCCCCATAGGGTGAAACGCTGGCCCAGGTGTTGCAGCTGATGTCCTCCAAACTAGGAACAGGCTCAGCACCCTGCGAGGCGCTGGCATACATACAGGCCTGCCGCTGGCTGGATTCACTGTGGTAGGGCCCGCCAGTCAGGCCGAGGCTCTGAGCGTAGCCAACAGGACGGTTGTAATGGTCCTCCTCACTGGACGAGCTCTCCAGATAGGCCTTCTTATAGCTGTGTTCACCTGAGTGACAGTCGTCCTCCACTGCAGAGTTAAAGAACAGTGTGTTACACAAGTGTTATCTTTTAGTTATTTAAAGTAAAAAATATGCAGTTACTCCTGTGACAAACCTGTTTGGAATCATGCAACTTTGTCTTTTAATTATGTTTATTAACTGACGCCAAAAATAATTAATTTCCAGTTTTTAAAAAAACATTTTTATAAACACACAATGTTTGAGTATTTTAACATTTAAACTTAACATACTTTGCATATGCTGGTTTATTACCACATGTGTTTATTATTTTACTCGAATAGCACATAGCATACGTCTGTGGAACTGCTGATAAAAATGTGTCGGTTTTGGCAAGTTCAGGCGTATTTTACATTTTAATTAATTTTAATAAATGTGTGCTGTTCATAAGAAAATAAGAAGCATTAACATGAATGGATATGGACACTGACTGCTGTAAAGTCTCGATCTGTCATCTTGCTGATACGTCAGTCTCCTACCTTTCCTCTTGATGCAGTGGTACTCCTGGCCGTGCTGATGTGGCAGGGGGTAGGAGCCCGACTGAGGCAACATGTCCTGTGATGTGCTTGTGACCCCGTTGTCACACTGGGAGTACTGGGAGCTCAGGGTGCTCGGGGTGCCTTGGACCTCCCCACTAAAGGGGCTGGAGCCCACTCTCTGGCGCACTGTACTGCGAGGCACTACTGGATACTCCTTGGTGCTATGTGCAGACACACAGCCAAACACAGATGTCATTAATGATCTGTAGTTGACCCCCTAAAATATTATTGGGTACGCAGCACATGTAAAATCACCATGAACAGTTTATTAAAAAAACAACATTAATCGTTGAATTCTGTACAGTTTGCGGAAGCTCTGTTCTCAAAGACAATCGACAACATTCAGTGAATCACACACACTTAGGACACACAGAGAGACCCTCCTCTGGGGAAAACCCTCCCCGGTGAAAACGCCAGCACACATTTCCCTCCTATTAAATCCACAATATCCGTCAATAGAGCACTTTGCTACTTTTGGTTGTTTGAATTCAGGGATCGCTTCAGTTGAAACGGTGACCTGGTTTTCGCAAAAAGCTCTCCCTTCAAAAACTGTAACCAAGAGCAGACGTGCACAGCTTACTACACTCGGCAGGATTGGACAATGGCATGCGAGATTGATAGCATGGTTTGGACTCTCACCGTGCTCCATACATTTGCAAGTTTTGATGAGTGAAATGCATTTCACTCTAAACATCGTGTTAAATTGTGACATGCACCTACTTAAAGTAACTTCACGTGTGTCTGAAACAATCAAGCGCACAATTTTTAAAAGCCCCTACTTAAAACGTACTTCAAATCTATCCCCCGATTTCCTGGGATTTTTCTCCACAGCATAAAGCATGACATTAATCTGAAATGCTTCATTGCAAAGAACTTTATTCTGTGGCTCACAATATAGGCTATGGGAAGGAGGTAGGGTTTTAGCACCTTGTGGAAAAGCTGTTTGGCTTTTCCAGTTTATTTATTTTTCCTAATTTGGGATTTCTGCATTTGAATGTCTGTATCAAGCTGCCCAAAAAAGGGGGGTGGGGTGGGGGATGGCTGTGAGTTTCAAAACCAGATTTTCTCCTTTGAAAATGTGTTTTCCACGCAGTATGGACGCATTCTCCATCCCTCATCTGGACTGAATAATAGAGAGAGCAATGTGGTTGTGTATTGCCTTGGCTGCTGGACCAAGCGATACCACCAGTTATATATATATACACACACACACACACACACACACACACACACACACACACACACACACACACACACACACACACTGGTAGAAAGAGCTGTGTGGAAGGGAGATGTTGCAGTCGTGTTTCAGAGGTTCTGCCAGATCAGCCATAAAAGTCTTCAGCATGAAAAGTGGCCGAGGATCAAGAACTACACTTACATCACTGAAAATAACACTCATAGCTTGCATTGAGATGATTGAAGGATTAAAGTGGTGCTTGTTAAGTGTGTGACCAGGATGTCAGTAATCCAGGCAACATTTATCTACCAATTTGACATCATTCCGTTTGTGTCAGTGTTTCCATGCATCAGAGCCCAGGATCAATGAAAGAAAAACGTATTATAGACATGAACACGTGCTCCAAAATCAAACTTTTTCTATAGCTACCTTTGCATTCTGGACATCCGGTGCAGTTCCATGTCATCACTTCCGCGAAAGCCTTTTGCAAACGGATTGTTCTCAATCTTCAACTGGGTTATCTAAAGCAACAAAAACACTTTATTAGGAACATATTGTGCAATGAAAACCATCTGCTGTGCTGGCCGTGGCACTTTATTAAATTTTAAAAAGTCATATGGGCCCAAATTGAAATCAACACATGCATACTTTTCTTTTTGTCCTAAGAATAGGAGCTATTTAAATAGAAAATGTAACATTTCAGTATCTGCTTCACTCTCACAATAAGTCTTCTTCAGCTTGGGGCTCATATGGTGACAGTATTACAACATGTTTTACAGAGCAGAGTTTGGAAGTTTTTTTTTTTGTTTTTTGATGCATCCAACTGTTCACACGTTACCCAGGAGAATGACATAATAAATCACATTTCCAGAAACCCAAGATGCTTTTAGAGATCCCAGGATAATCAATTGAACAAAAAGTATGTCTCAATAAGACATATTTTCATTGCATAATTTATAATGTCAACAGATTTATGGGGCATGCTTGACAGATGCACATATTGTGATTTATGACTTTATGTTTCGGAAAACAATTTGCTTCTTTTTGAATAGCAAACAAAAAAAGGTGCATAGGAACCACCCTAAATTAATCCCAAAAGAGGTTAAACACAATCCAGGGATATCCCTCTCATGAGCAGTGGTTTCTGGCAGGTAATTAGTTGGCAGTTCTCGTGTGCTTCCAGCTTTCTGACAAGACTGGAGGTTTGTCTGCACGCTGGCTGACACTTTTGCAGAGCCTTGTAAAATCTTTTGTGTGACACATCGCTAGCTTCTTGTTAATGCACACAGCCTGGCACAGCATCTTTATATTGTTTCGTCTTTTTAAAAGTTTGGAATAATTAAAAAAAAAGTTCAGAGCCCTGTTGAACTCTTCTTACCCTCTGCGGGAGTTCCAAGAAGAAACAGCTAGACAAATAATTACCCATTCCAAAGTGATAGCCTGAGTTCGGTTTACATAAAAAGAAAAATAATATATTTTGCAAAACACGTGTGATGTCCTCTACTGAAGGGGCTCGGAGCATGGAAATAATCAGTGCAGAGAATATGAACACTTTTAAAAACAATTTGGACGTATACTCTAGACAATTTTACAGACAAAACTCATTCTAAGCTTCAAAGACTGCACAGTTTTAAGACTGTATCCAAACTATGCTAATTAAAATAACAGGAGGAGTACGCTATATAAACATATTTCCAGATGCGTTGGGCTATTTTAGCCTAAAGAATTGAAGTACTTAAACTAAAATTGATTAAACGTGAGATATGGGGTTGTTGGCCACTCGTTTTCATTATTTCAGAAAACACAGCTTGGAAAAATGTTTTAATTACAGCTGTGACAGGAGGAACCTGAAACCAGACACTTTGCCCATTTTCATTAGCTGAGGGTCTAACAGGTGAATTGGACAGATGCCTGCAGCACATATTGCTTTGGCAGATGTTCAGACAGTCTGATTGGACAGTGGTGGTAAAGCGCCTGGAAATCACCAATGCTTGTTTTCCTGCAGGTCTGGAAAGCCCCAATAATTAGCCCGGGGTTACGATCTCAGCCCCCCAAATAAGACGTTTGGAAAATAATGAATGGTTTTCTGCAGCGCGTCGGTCATTTGGGCTTCCTGTTCCCAGAAGCGCGCAGACTCGTGATTGGCTGCGGGGACATTAGGTGCTTTCGCCCCCTTCTCCTATATTCCCGAAAGTAAAAACATATAGGCCTACATGGTTACATTATGTTAAACAGACGCTGTTTACACACATCTGTATTCCCAAGATCCCCCGCGCCCCAGACATTAGTGCAGAGTTGTTTCTGCTTCTTTCCCCAAGTCTTAACACGCACGTCCAACTACAGTGATGTTGTTATGGGCAACCGTTTTCTAAAACGTTAAAACAAAAAGGAAATCTTCCAGGTTTTCATCTTTTACACAGCGGAATACATTTTATTTACTAAGGTTACAAGTTACTGCACCGTCAACTGACAGCAAGAAACTAACCGAACTCACAGTTAAAATACATATAAGACAACATTTAAAACGATTAAATGAAATTTAATTGTTTTTAGAATTTCCATCCTTTGTTGTAAACTACAGGTTTCTGTTGTGCATCTGTCACCAACACGCAAAAGGGATACTCTTATAAATAAAGTAGACAGGCCCAAATGATGGTCTGGAGATAAACAATTAATCTGGTAATCAATTTAATGTTGCCGTCTC
This sequence comes from Gadopsis marmoratus, assembly GCA_036023855.1. Lineage (NCBI taxonomy): Eukaryota > Metazoa > Chordata > Actinopteri > Centrarchiformes > Percichthyidae > Gadopsis > Gadopsis marmoratus. The sequence continues at coordinate 8,589 of JAVQJF010125156.1, read as the reverse complement.
TCCGAAATTGACTAAAGACAACCAGGCATGTATATCTAAATAATTGGCACAAACAGGTTTTGGTTGCATCGCGAACGATTTAAAGAACCAATAACGACCTAAACGTATTCTTCTTCTTATTACTTCGCGCTGCTTTTGTTATCATTATTATTATTATTATTAGCTTTTATAAAGCGGTACTTGGAAAGTCACGCCAGACTTTGGAAAAAGCCAGACGTCACCTAGTCGGGTATCTGAAGCCTTCCCTCGTCAGTCGGTGACTCCGTGTGATAGCAGGGATTTCCAGCTGACAGTGACAAGGCTTTACTTTAACCTCAGACTTTCATTTTCTCTCCCGCAATCAGCAGCTGCAGTTTGCGTCCGTCCGCAGGCAGACTTGCAAAGATTCAGCAGAACTCGTGTTTGTGTGAGATAATAAATTATATAAATAAAATATTTTTTTTGTCTGTTTGAAAAGGCAACAAAAAAAATGTGTGACTTTATTATTTGGAACTTTTCTGGGGGGGGGAAACCGTTTGAATGTGCAATATGTGCTTCCGCTTCCGTTCTCCAGTGTTTGCCATGTTTAGAACGTCGTTAACATAAAAGCGCCTCATAAAATAGGCCGTGAATTTAAAGTTGCCTATTTGCTATGCTGTGTCACAGACGGCATCTATTTTATTTTATTTTTTTAAACACAATTACAGAAGTAGCCCATGAAGGACTTACCTTATGGTTCTGATAGGACGTAACCGCGATGAAGGCGGTCTCGGGGAAGACGTGAGTGCAGAAGGCCGTGTTCTTGGAGCCGAAGCCGTTGTTCTCATCTGCCTTCACGATGTGGATCCTCGGTTGATACTTGTGCATCGAATTTAGGATGATCTGGAACAAGGAAACGGTGGAGCCCAGCGTTACACAGGCGACTGCAATGTTGGCAGAGATAGTCTGTTAGAAGTCCCACTCTAACAGCAAGACTTGCAGAATTAAATAGAAACGGTATGTTCTGTTCCGAGCTGCTTGGACGGAGACATCTGAAAATGTATTAGACTTTTTACTTCTTCCTTAACTAAAATTTTGGCTGCATGAATCCTAACTACACTTTTATTTCTTTGGAGGTTACGTTAATGTTGCCCAACAAAAACATTTTCTACGTTTGAATGTTAGCTCTGGACATGCTGGTACATTTCAGGACTTTATCATCATTTAACATGTAACAAAATAAAACGCAAACACATTAAACACTTGGGTGAGCATAATGACAGGAAGGCACGAGAAAGGGGATTTATTTTTGCATTTTGTTTTGTGCAATACATTCAGACAGAGGAAATAAACAAGGAAAGGCTTGGCAGCTACTTTGGTTACGGGTGTATGCTTCAGTAATCTCACAGAAGAAGAACTGCACAACTATCATTTTTAGGGACAAATTACTTGTTTGACTAAAGTTAAAACCTTCATTGTGTTACATAATCTAATTAATGTTTTATTGCTTTCATAAATATTTCAAATAAAATTGGGCCACGTGTTTTTGCAGAAGGCCAACTCTGGACCCTTTCTATTAATTTAAAGAAATTAAAATGTCGGACAGGTTCTATTCCAGCTGACACTGAAACAAAACTGCACTCATTATGCAACTCTGAACTAATAACGGCATCTTTGCAGAGCAGAAGGCTAATACATTTATTACAGTACTGTGAACCAAAAGTCACACAGAGTAGATGAGTAGTCCCAGGAGAGTAATAGGCTGACATAAGCACGTCTTCTCTCTTGTTGCCCCTCTAACCTGACTAACCTAGTTTGTGCTAAGTGATGACTACTACCAGCGGCTGGCGTGGCGACATTCAGACGCGGTCCACACAACTGAACTTCAGCCTTGAAATTCTCTCATCCGTGGGTCTTAAGTCTAATTGTTTTGATGGACCAGGGAGTCAAGGTCATCATCAGCCTGTTGGAAATTCTAATGGCTTTTATTTTCATCAGATCCACTTATACTTAAAGGTAATGTTTTTTCTTTTTGTTTAAATAACAAGGCATCCTCTTCATCCTTCTATCCTCTTAGCTCCCCCTTACTTTTTACACCCACCTACCCCCACCTTTCTGTCCCATAGGCATTCCTGCTATCTGTTATCTTAAAGGTTGTTTTTGTACCTGCCTTTCACTGCCAGCATGAGGACAGACAAGGGATCACCCTGACCTCCAGTACCTATGGGGGCATCCTGTAGCATTAAACAGACATAACCCCAGGTCCTTTCTTAAAGCCGAGTGAACCACAGAGACTCAGAGACGATACAATAGTCATCCATCATCAGTTTCCAGTTGAACTTGATCTTATTTGATGGTGCAGTAGGTTTTTGTAATGGGCAGAAACTGGACGAAAATGTGTTTCAACTTCCCGCCATGCACATCGCAGATGCAGGATGATTTAATGGAGGTTACGGACCCTGTGCGGAAAATATCAGTTGGGTGTATCAATTTTGGTAGATAAGCAGGCTGTTGAGAGGATGACTTGCAGATGCAAGCTCAGCTGTTGCAAATTTTACAATCAAATAAAATTATCTGCAGGAAAAGGGGTTTTGGAGCTGCATACTTGGGTCTGAGCTGAGAATAGTTTTACCAAAACACTGCCAAAAATGAAATCTCGCTGCTGTATTCTATAGTAACTATTAAATTCCATATTTAAGTGTGGGATTGTATTGGTTCCTGTGTTGCACAGTCATGTACAGCACCACTAACGTTATGAAAGCGCTATGGAAGAGCTTTTCAAAACGTTTTGAACACAGTACAGAGAAAATGTAGGTTAAGCAAAGCGTTTTCCCATGCATGCATTCATTATTGGCTTACTTGAGGTCTGCAGAGATACGTCCAAGATTGGGGAAAACCCACAACAACAAACTCATCAATGCAAACACGTCGTTTATCACCCTGCATGGTTTTAGAACATAAAAATCTCTGCCACTGAGAAGTTGCATGGAAATATCTAAACACACATCTCATCCTGGAAAATAGCAGGGTCCACTGACTGTGGGTTCCCAAAGTCCAGTATGTGTGTTAGTAAGGGGGGTTTGTTGGAATAGGCTGTAGACCACCCACTGGGGCCCCAGCACACGCCTCGTCTCCCTGGCCCAGCCGCTGCCCTGCCTGGGTCCCCCCACCCCCAGACTCTAGATGATAGTATTTAATGATAGTGAGGGATCACTTCGGGTCTCGAGCTGCTGCCCTTTGCTTTCAAGTTCCACCACATCAGAGAGTTTTCCAGAGCCTCGAGATTAGCAGGCTTTGTACACCATCATCTATTGCTCATCGCACACCGCCATTCAAATACAAACAGTGCGATCCTCACACTCCAACCTCCTGGCCAAAACATGGGTGGGAAGACAGGGGGACGAATGCGGGAGCATATCGAGGTGGGAGATGAATAACACTGAGAAATATTCCGGGAGTTGAGCGGGAGATCAAAGCAAAAACTGCAGCTTGGTATGAAACCTGAGACAAAAACCAAATAATTTTTAGGAATTCAAATACAGAAACAACATTGGTTGCTTAAATCTATAATAATGAGACCAAAGTAGTGCAGTGGTTTAAGAAGTATTTACACCGTTTACAATGATACTACAATAGAAAGATACTTTATTTCAAGTAAAAGTGCACTTAAAGTTTAAAGTACTTAGAAGTAGGAACAGCAAAATGTACTTTAGTCAGTATTCTTATTGTGCAGAAAGGCGTGTGTTTTATTATTATATACAGTATATACAGTACTAATGGTTATTATTACTGATGCATTCAGAAAACAGGGTGAAGCTAATTCTGAACTACAAACGTTTATGCTGCTGGATAGTTTAACTTAGAACAATGCATGAAATTTTAGTAGAATCTACAGTATGTTTATTTAGCTGCTTCTTTTATCCAAAACAAGTACATCCACCTATGTGGATTCAACCTAAAATTTGCAGTATCTCAACTTCAATGCTGCATTTAGAAAGAACAACAGATAAAGAGTGCATTTTTTGTTATGTGCCCCCACCCCCCCCTCCTCGTAGTGGGGGAGTAGCAGTAGCTGCAAAATAACTTCTAACTAGCTGTCCAATAAATTAGTCCACTAAAAAGTGCATGAGGAAGTGTACTTGAAGAAATTTACTTTTTAATCCACTGCAAAGTATAAAGTGGCATAAAATGTAAACATTCAAGTACAAATAGCTCAAATTGTGTTTAAGTACTATAGACGAGTAAATCCAAAACTGCTGTTTTATTAGCATGCATGTTTACAATCTTAATTAAAACCATTTGTCAATATAATAAACTGTACAGAAGAAATTGACCTTTACTTTAAGACTAAAATTATGATCAATATGTAAAATACTGGAGGAATGAACTACGTAAGATGTAACCTATTGCATATCATTGAAACACCCTATCGTTTTGTGCAGAGATATGTGCAAGAGATACCCAGTGATGCCCGTGTCAACCCACTCCCTCTGCCTGAAAATATCAATAAAAACAAAAAGTCAACTATCCAATTAAAAACTACAATTGGATGTCACTTCAAAAACTTAACCCTGGCAGCATTTCTACTTTAATGTTTCGAATAAAACTTTGCAAGTTAGTTGCACTTTTGAAATATATATATCATTTGAATAAAAAACAAAGCTACACAATTGACTGTATTCAAACTCAGCTCCCCTTGTTTCCTATCAGACTCCTTGACAACAGCTCAGAGCTCGAGCCGCTGACGTGCGTCTAATCACCAAGGAGAGAAATGACCGATTCAGGCCCACCTTAACTTGGTCCAATGTACATCAGCAACATTAGTCTCGTGTCTCACTGATAGTAATTGTAAATCATCTCCAAGTTATTTCAACCAGCTGGACCAACAAGCTGACGGAATATACTTTCTGGCCAGCCACCAGCATTTCATTTATGAATCCCAGGGTGCTGTCTCCCAGCACGAGAGAGGGGGTGGGGAGGGGGTCCCAACAGCCACTGCAACCAATCAAAAATGTACTTTAACCCAAAATTTACAACACTGCTCACATTCCAAAGGAGCTCCGGTTTTATTTCACCGGCTGGGCTTTTTGCAAGGCGACAGTCAGTGAAGGTGCCATGCGGATAGATAGTGGCTTGTGTGTGTAGAAATGCATATGCATTTCTTTCTTTGCTTTGGTAAATGCGAATAAGAGTCTCGTTTCAGATTCACCATCAAGCTGTGTAGCCTACCCGTAGCTTTGTAAATAATTATCAATCTGTGCTCAGTGGTTATGATAATTGGAATAAACTAAACATTTTCTCTACAACTTAACAAGACTACTGTTTTAGTGCTGCCTCTCAGTGACATATATTAGTGGAAAACACCTAAAAACAGCTTCTTTTTTTTTGACTGCAGAGTTTAAACACCTCTAATCAACATTAGAGGAACACTTTTAATAAGTTCAACTTAATTCAGTGTCTTATGTTTTTTTTCAGTATTTAACCGATCTCATTAAAAACAAAACAGCTACTGATGTACCTTTTGCCAGCCTCCTAATTGTATTTTACTCTAATGACTGGGCCTATTGGTAAGAAAGCTAATTATGTGTCTATTTTGTTTCTTCAATAACTGATCTAATTTGGTCTCAGTGTGCAAATCAACTTGAAATTTTATGAAAACCTGCTGCCAACAGGCCCATTTGTTGGTGAAGTAAGTGATGTGTTCTGCTTGGGGTAATACAGGAATCACAAAAGCCTGGGGCCAAACAGTGAGTGTAGAATAATGAGGAGTTAAAGTTAGGAAATGGGTACCATGCAGTCCCTGACTGGTGAGAAAAGCGGTTTTGCTTAAAAGTGTTCCCCTCTGCTTATGCAACTTTAACTAGCCCTACAACTTTAATACATCTAGGGGGTGCTATAATAAACCTGGGCAACAAGAAGTACCAAAGAGGTTCCAGGATGCTTGAACCAAACACGTTATTCTACTTTACCATCGATGGCAGGGTGAAAAGAGTCGAAATGTAAATTATTTTCCGCGTTGAGAAGAAGAATCAGAAATGGAGGTTTTCTCTAAACGTCACAGACCCTCAACAGAACTGTATTACATTGTTTCATTGTGAGGACCAGTGAATTGCAATCCAATGACAACATTTTTAAATACTCTAAATATATAGTTTTTAAAATTTAACTTCATTTAGTCAAATTGTATTCACGTATATTTGCCTTAAATTTTATATTTCATAAAACTATATGTGCAGCAAAGTCACCACTCTCTTCTGGCATTATTTGAGTTAAAAACTTAAAATTAAATTAAATTAAAAATAAAAATGTTTCCATCCTTTTAACTCATCTTTCTTGGGTTTCATTGTGTTTTCAATGAAGAATTAAGCACAAGAATACACAGTTTGTATGAAGTAAATAAAGACGGTCAGTCAAAAATAATTACTTTTACCTGATGTAAAAGAAAAAGGGTTATGATATTTTTATTAAAATGTTGAAAGTCAATTAAACACTTAAAACTATAATTTACATTACATTTTGTTCTTTGCAACAGCAGCAACTATAGTTTATTTATTATATAATAAACTGTGTTTAAATACAAAATTTTACCTTTTTTCCACAACCATGTGCATTACAAAGACTGCATTTAGTTTGTATTTTGTTGTCTCACGGAAAAACGTAAAAATAGAGGAAGTTTGGAAAGAAAACCTTAAACTAATATTATTTACATAATAATCCATTCTCAATAAGCCTAAAACGTAGTCATTAAGAGTTCATATAAGGAAACAATCGTTGTTCCAAGATCAGCTGTGGAAATGAGCACTTGTGTTAGAAAGGGACGACTTTAAAGTCCTAAATTCCGTCCTGCTGAAATGCCACTGAGCAACGCACCGAAGCAAACGTGAAAAATCAATGTCCTGGAATTTGATCAGTGCAGCAGCAGCAGCAGCAGCAGCATTCACAGACACACAGACATGTGGTTAAATAGTATAGATGATAGGCCTAGGCACCTACGTGTCCGAACGGGTCCAGGTGGTTGTTGGTCAGTTTCAGCTTCTGGAAGGAGACGAGCTGCCTCATCCAGTGCGCCCCGGTGGCTGGAGAGTCCGGGTGAACGTAGAGCCTGCCGGGCATGGCGGGCTCTGCCTTCCCGGTCACAGACCTGAATTACAGCAACACAGTCCCACTGTAACACCCTGGACTGACACCTACATGCCAGCTGTCAGCTAATGTAGGTAGACGTGTCCTCGGTGTAAAATGTTATTTAGACAACATGTCCCCATCATATGTAAGCTAGTCTTCCATTATCAGCATGTAGAAATCACACAGGCGGATATCTGAATTGAATGCGTGTTATATATATATATATATATATATATATAAAGGGAAATCTAAAATAAATTATTCAAAAATCAAACGAGACACCGTGGCGAACCTCTGGACTGCTGGACGTGTTTTTTTTTTTTTTTTTTATAAAAGAACTTCAGCTGATCTCAGACATTTACGGATTACGGATGTTCACCAAAACTCTGCACTCTGCCTTCTTTAAGTTAAAGGACCTCCGGTGCCATCGTGGATTATACATAATACTTTGGGAAGTTGGTTTTGGAGTGTCAGAGGTCGGATTAGAGCTGGTAGACATTGTTTTCCAACATCGTCAGATCAAGAGGAGAATTAGTTCCAGGACGTGCTTTGGGACAGGTCATTATCGGCAGTATTGGTATGTGATTATCCTCTTTGAGTGTCCCCCTCATTGAGAGGCGCTGACCCAAACGTGGGATTCCCGACAAAAGGTTAGAGAGGACGACATGACACTAAACGAATATCCATGTTGATGCCCTCCTGTGAAAGTCAGCCTTGCTGCGATGCGCACAGACGCCTGGTGCAGCTGAAGGAAAAGGCATCATTCCACACCGAAGGGTTCCTCCCCGCAGACTACATTTCTTGGCAAGCAATAGAAAATACACAGTTCATAATTCTCCGGGAATTAATATGTTCACTTCCGATCCTCGTCCATCAGGACAACAATATATAACATCCCCTGCTGGACTAAAGTCCAGAGAGGGAAGCTGCGACCCCCTTAAACAGCGAGGCCCCATTATTGTCAAAAGGTCGTGTAAAATGAAGGAGAAGTCCTTAAGAAAGCGTGGTTCTGTGTTATATTTTACATACCATTTATTATCGGCGAATTTGTATCGATGGTCGTCCGCAGGAACAACATCCATCAGGAGAATGTACTTAGTTTTGGGGTTTAATCCCGTGACCTTCACCTTGAAGCTGGGGAACATTCGCCTGTAAATAGGAGAAAACACGGTTCATAGCGCCGCCAGGCAGGAAGAAGAAGGCGAACTACATGCACAAAGTAAATCAGAAACAGACTGGTGTGTTTTCACGGCCTTCACATCCAGGTTCCCCCACAAGCGTCCGTGACAAAGTTTCACAAAACTTTGAATGTCAGGGCGTCGGGTCCGAGAGGGACCTGCGCATTATAACAGCGTGTGTCGCTCTGGGCCCGAATTCCGTTTAGTAAATCATTTGGATATTTGGATGCTGTCATACTGCAGGAAAAGAAAAAAAAAACCCAACCCAAATAAAGTGAGTAAGGCTAAGCAGTCTCATGAGTCAAAGGGAAGGGCTGAGGACTTGTGTGTG
>JAVQJF010125132.1:0-46804 GCA_036023855.1 Gadopsis marmoratus | reverse complement strand
TCACACACAAAGGTTATTTCACCAAATCCGCTCACATAGCCCTTTCCGTTATCAAGATGAACTGCTGATGTGCCTCAGTGCAGAAGACAAATGTGCAAAGTCAGACAGCACTCCGCCTTCCTCAAAAAGAATGCCCTCAGTCAGACGAACGTGCTTATCTCTGATGTATTCTCACAGAGTTCAGTGCTGACAAAGAAGTGCAACTTTAAGTTGGAGTTTTGCTTGACACATGTCAAAACATTACGGGGAGATAGTGCAACTGTTGACATTGCCGCGTCGTAAGACCTTTTATCACGTTTACACCACAGGTGAAGAAAATCACTGTCACTGTATTTTATGTCTACTCCTGAGTGCGTTCTCTGTTTTAACTTTTCTTGTCACTCAGGTTAATATCTGCAACCTTCTCTATGCAATCAGCAGTCAGTGGTCTGTATTATAACACACGCCATCGTAAATGCACACGCGCACGTGCACACACACACACACACACACACACACACACACACACACACTCTATATCAGGTCAGCCCACATTTCCTACACTGTATATGATTCACTGATTATTAGGGGATATGGTTACCTTCCTTCCTATATGCTTGGCACCATCTTCTCTCTTTCCTTCTCTTCATCTCTATTTGATTTAGTTTGACTGCTCGGTCGGCTGTTCCACTACTTTGGTCCAGGCTGAAATATCTTATAACTACTAAATATATTGCCCTGAAATTTTGGACAGACATTTGTTGACTTTGTGGATCTTTTGTGACTTTTCCTCTAGCACTACCACAAGGTTGACATACATGTTCCCCCACACGATGAATTGTAATACTCCGATGATCCCCTGACCTCTAAACCATCATCAGGTCAAATTTTAAATGTTTCATCTCCATCAATTAATGACCAGCAATACCTGCAAAACTGATTCACTTCATCCTCAGCTGCTTTTAGTGCTAATTAGCAACATGCTAGCATGCTAACAGGGTAAAATAAGATAATTACAATGGTAAACATTATATCTGCTAATGATCAGCATATCAGCATTGTCCCTTTGTTTGAGCATATTGACATGCTGACATTAGCATTTGGCTCAAAGCACAGCGTCACAGAGCCGGTAGCATGGCTGTAGACTCTTTGTCTTGCTCTCCCTTGGTCTTCTTTTCCCTTCCTTCTTTGCAGCTTAATTTTGCCACATACAGTATTTGCCACATACAATATTCGCTACTTCTGCTTTCTTGCTACATCTTAGTAACCCCTGCTTTTGCAACCCTTGTTGCTAGGATGAATTTATACAAGCCTTCCTTAGATGGAATTTAACAATAATCTACTGTATGCACTAGTGATACATCTATTTTGTGGCAACAAATTGAGGTGTTCACATACTTGAATATGTGCATTTAATGTTGCAGTAATGAGGAAATGTGTATGTTTCCAAATGGCACAATGTTGCGGTGAGTGAGGTGGCGGAACCAAGAGCAGACAGAGGCGCAGGTAAGTGGGAAATGACAGTGTATTTCCGATGAGGCTCGAGAAGGCTTGACAGGCCGGCAGGAGCGATCCGGGGAAACACTGGAGTCAAGAGAGCAAGGTTAATCTCGCGCTAAGAGCACACGCGAGCAAAAACCACGTGGCAAGGAGATCAACAGGCGAGCAGGCCAGCACGTATACCAGTAGCGGCAACGATCTGGCGGCGAGTGACTGGAAACCCGAGGTAGATATACTGCAAGGCAGGTGTGTGAAGCCCAGCCTGGTCAAGGTCGCACAAGAGCCACAGGAGATACACAGAAAAAACAATGACACACAAGACTTTATGGTAAAAGCAAGACTACTATCTCGTGGTTTGTCAATAGCAGTGAATCTAAAACGATCTGTACACAAACATTGACTTAAGAGAAGCTCTTCGATCATGTCTGACAGCTTTTACATGAGGCGGTGGTTAGTTTGCTTAGTGAAAACCTTCAGAATGCCCTTTCTCAAAACACAATCACGAGAAGGCTAGATGAAGTGAATCAATTTGTTGGATGGATCTACCGCGGGTCCCATTTCCCTTCCCAATCGATGGGGATTCCCTCAAAATGTAGAATGTGGGCAAAGTATTTGACAGTCATAGCAACCGAACATCTAAAACTAAAACCGAGAAGAAAAATGCCCCATATACTCGCAACAATTTTGTGAGGGCACTCCAGCAAAATAACCCGCACCCATTCGCTGCTGCCATTCCCTGTCGTTCACTTCTTCTTCACTCAAACCTTAATGTTGTGGATTCACAAGCTTGACACGTACGACAGGTGCAGGCTTAAAATGCTTTTGGAAAACACACATTATACACAGGATACTTTGAACAGAGTCTAACATAAACTGATCAGTCATATGCTAAAAATGATGTTCCAGACAGAGGAGTCTCCTCCGGCGCTGAAGCAGTCTGATCTGCCTATCTAACTGCCAGACACTGTGACCTGAATACAGCGATGGGAAACTGTCAGCACTGTCTTCTTTTCTGGGCTCATTTGCTAGTTTCACAGATGCATGGGCCCTAAAGGAAGAACAATGAGATGTTGTGATAGGTTCAGTTAGACACAATCACAAATACACTTGACCTTGGTGTAATGGCTCCGTTCAGAGCAGCTTTCCTGCCCAGTCAAAAGGCTGTGTCATGGTGGACAGGGGAAAAACAAAAAAAGGAAAAACCCCAGCGTCCGAGGTAAAACACTGTTATCAGCAAGACATAATGATTCAAAATGCAAATGCCTGGACTAAATCATGATAATGATTCATTTAAATCAATAGAATCAGTGGAAGTTTGAAAAAAAAAAAACCCTTACGTGTGCATTGTCAGCTTGCAGTTAGCAGCAGCAAGTAGCAGGAGACAGGTTGGCGTGATGGGTGGAGTGTTTCCTTTTTACCTCAGCCCCAGCCAGGATAAAATAAATCAGCAAATATTGCTTCAACTGAGCAACAATGATGCATTTCTAGCAACAAATCAGAATGATACATGGCTTTACAAAGGGCCACAGAAAATATTACTAATATACGATATACTATGTAGATAAGTAAACCCCTTGAAAAACAATCTATTTTGTACACAAGCCCAACAATAACAGGGGCAAAATTAAATGTGTAATGCTCTTAAACCCTTTCGATTAAAGTCTGATCCTGGTCTCTGCTGAAAGGTAACTCTTTGGAATTTACTACCATTGAGTTAGACTGAGTCTAGATGATGCTGAACCAAATTTACAGAGGCACAAACAGGGTTAAAGAATGTACCGGTATGTACTTTTTGCCGTTATATTTTTTTAATGTATAGCTTTATTTTGTATTTACTCCTGTTGCAAAATAAGCAGCTGTAAGCAGCAGGATTTTTAAGATGATGGACACAATAACTACTTTGTCCTGATTGAGTGAGGATTCTACTGTATGCCATCGTAGTTAATCCGAAACGATACAAAAAAGTAGGTTATCCCTATGCATGTTTACAGATATCTAAGGCCTAATTCTTAAACACGAGTTTTCCTATATGCTTTAAGTAATTCAACTATATTTTTAATGATTCAGAGCTCAAGACTGCAAGAATGTTGCACCTCTGACCACATCCACTCGTGATGTCACAGTGGACTGATACACCCTGAAGTGCACAGCTACATCACTGCAGCAAGGTGAGACGTTAAACCACTGGAGGTCAGCAGACCAAAGATTTATTTTAGATTCAGTTGGGAGCTATGTCTGTCATACAATGGGTTCCCTCATAGCATTTCCAGCACGTTTGAAAAAGTGTGTGTGTGCCGCTAAATGCTTTTTTGGCAAACAAATCACTTTTAACAAAAGAAAAGATGGGCTTCATATTTTCCACACAACCAACATGGAGAAAGTACCTGTGGAGAAATGTGTTGCTGTAATAATTAAACATTGTTAAATAATCTAACATGCCCGCAACAGGGCAGCAGGTAAACCGAAATTAGCAACCTGTTGCTATGGAAACAAGATGCGTGTTCCACTTTTCATTTCCCCTCACAAGAATGCGCTCCAGGCAGTGCTTTTCTGTACAAAGCATGCTGCATATGATCGAACCCTTAAAGAATCCATAAAATGTAAATGCTTCTCGAGTTTAAACACAATTACAGACCAATCAAATGGCACAGCACTTCTGTGCACATGTGCATCCTCTCAGGGATCTAGACATTGTGTAGAAGAAATAGAACAGCTGAACAGAGTTGAATAGAACGGAATACAACATGGCTAAATCATTGTTTTCAAACATAAATACAAAATCTGTTATTTGACATGCAGAAAACGTTCTGATCTGTAATACAAGTAGGTCTTATAGTCCACAGGTGTGTGAATCGGAGACTTAACATAGTTCCATCTCTTCTGTGTCCAATCCTGACTTCGAAGAAACACATTCGTAAGTGCACAAGGTTGCATTTAATGGCTTTTAGTCAGAAAATCAAACAATATTTAAAGTGAATGAAAATGTGACATGGGTTTATTTTCCAACTTAGCCTCTGCAATCCTTTTTTCGGTGCTTTACTTCTACTAAGCTTCAATAAAAGACATCTTCGAAGTGCACTTATGGAAATTCTTCATCATAAACTCAGCTATGGGCAATAATTCACGCAAATTTCAAATGCTCTCAGCCAATGGAGTAATGAAAGGTATTTTGCAAACAATTGGACCATTTCCTCCTACTGTGCACTGAAGGGGAAAGGAGCAGTGACTGAGTGAGCTCTGACATTGTGCTAGCATCAGCAGGCTCTCGTGGAACTGGGCTCCTTGGCACACTGGAGTTAGCCAGGATTAATGAAGATGCCAAAGTCACTCCTCTGCTCCTGGCTCTAATGGCACGACACACAACGCAAATGCAGTCGACACAAGGTGCCATATGGCATCATTGCCGCTGACACACCGTGAGCTTGTGGGCTGAAACCCTGGCACAGACGAGAGAAGAAAAAAAAAAAATAACACGCATTACACACTCGCACGTACATTTTGTGCACACGCGCAGGATTGTTAAAATCACATCTGAGTGCATTCCTGGCTAATTTAGACCAGCCCTTTAGCAGGAAATCCTCTGGTGCCCAAGCATGAGTGATATACAGATCCACCCACAAAGGCCCCGGCTCTATCTATCTCCCATGTCACTGGCATTCTAAAGCTCTCAGTCATGCCTGCATCCATAATGGCCCAATTACTGCCGATGGGGATCCCACTCCCTATCTGACAATTACATCTGTTAGAGTTTGAGAGCGTTAATGCCTAAAAAATATCAATTAAGGTGATTGATCAGGATGTTAATATCCTATTAAACAGCAGTCTGGGGCTGCAGAGCATTTGTGTTGATTGGGCTAAAATGAGAGAGACTCTCCGGGATGAAGTGACTGTAGCTTAGTGGGCCAGTTAGATTGCAGATCTAATGGACACAGAGATGGCCCAGAGTTGCATTTTATTGCCAGATAAACCTGGACAAGAACAACCTTCGGTAATTGCTACTGAAAGGCAGCTCATGGAGCTATAAAAAGCATGGACAGACAACTTACTAGACGGCTGAGCCAGAAGCCATCTAGACAGGTACCCATGTCGGTTTTTTACAAAGAGCAGGGGGGACGAGGGCTTTGAAGAAATTACACTTTAAACTTTGTATTACACACTAGAGTATTTGTCAAAGGATGCTTCACTGTAACTGACTTGAATCAACATTTATTTTTTATTAAGCCCACTGGCAGACGTTGAGGTACAGTATGGTGTGCTGATTCTCATTTACACATACATTAACTGGGTAAACTTTGACACGGTCTTCTTTGTTGAAGTGGTACATTTGTTTCAACAATGTCTTATCTCAAAGTGATGGTATTTTCTCTTTCTAGGCTGTTTTAGCACAATGTTTAAAGAGCTCTACCGGTGTACGCTGATATTTAAGTTATAAGCGGTTTGAGCTGGAAATTTTATTTCTCCATTCAGCCCAATTCAGCATATGAAAAGGATATCTGCTATTTATGCTCTCAGAGATGATTGGACATATTTCCAATTGCAACACGGCTCCTTTCTACCCGACTGATTGTTTGAAAACATAAAGGATCTCCTTGCATTGTTAAAGCACACAGTGAAGCCTTGAATGGAGGGCAATTAAATTCTAAAGTGTAATTTCATACATTTGCAGTGTGTTACAAAATGTTTCCTCTTTTTATCGTCTTGTCGATGATCACCAGAGTGCAGCACTCATCCCTCCCTCTGCCCTCCCTCCTCCTCCACCCTTTCCTCTCTTCCACAGCTTCCATTTTTGAAAGGCTTCTAGCCGTTCCATTCTTCCCCTGGCACGGCATCACACACTCATTTCATTTCTCATTTACAGACTGATAATCAGAATGTCATTACAGTGTCCACACTGGGCCGCTGGAGGGGTAATTGAGCAGCATAAAAGGCATTTGAAAGAGGGATGAATAATATAAGTGGAGAGGGAGGTGAGTGGCAAGCTGGACCCAGGCCTGCTCTCTCAGGTGTCTGGCAGCTATCGGGTGGCATCCGCCTTGGCATTATGGTTAACCATGTCTGCGTCAACCTCATTTTTCACCTCTAGAACATTAGAGGCTGAACAGGCATCAACACCCATCTGGAAGAAAGGGAGAAAATCAATAAGAGTTTTAGAAGGTCAAAGTCAAGCATCAACAATCGCTTTACATCATGCAAGCCCTGTAGATTTGGATGCTAAAATGGAGGGTGATTTTGTCCTTGATTTGGCTGTTTTTATGACTCGGGGTGAGTCCTCCCAGTTGAATCTGCACACAGAGCACGTCCACCCAGGTAGAGGTTAAGCCCATGTCTCACTGGGATGCTACAAAGACTTTATTTCTCATAAAGACTCCGTCTCGGCTGTCTTTATTTCGCTCTCGCAAACTGCTTGATTAATTAATCACTGGATGGCTTTGAACTGTTGTTTTCCACGATGTGTCGTAAACAACTCAGTTTATCACAGCCCTTAAAATACCAAAATTGAGCGTGACTCCTTTGGTTGCAGTGACACAGATAATAACAGTTGCATCTGTATTACAATCTAATGGTATTTGTTTTGTTGCCTACGCCTCCCTGTTCCCATCCGCCCCGACTATGGTGTGGCAGCTTGGCACAGCGCCAGCCCGTTTGGCCGTGGTGGTACATTTCCATCTCATTCATCACATAAAGACAGATAATCAGAAAGTCATTACAGTGGCGTGACACCAGTGCTTGCCCCAGGAAGACAGAGTAATTGAGCACCACAGAAGGGAAGAGAGCAGACTGAGCCAAGGCCATGCGGTAATGAATGTGAGATGTCGACATAAGAAAGGGGGAAGAGGATCTCGACGCACAGAGACATGGAAGGACAGAACGTGAGACTGACATCTGTGGAGGTAGGAAGATGTGGGTAGGTGGACAAAGAAAACATTGTGGGGGAAAAAAACTCAGAGAGGTAGCCAGGCAAAGACTGGCATGACTTCCAGGTAATCTGATCAACACACACAAAGTCAGGGAGAAGAAACCACAAAAAGTGAGATTTGACTGGCCGTCTGACTGGTCCTGTGATGTTTTGGTAATTGTATGCCATTGTGCCTCTGAGAAAAGCAAAAAAAAAAACAACAACAAAAAAAACCAATATTGACTCCATTAATGAAGTTGTAATAGGATGTTTTTCGTCCGCAAACAGAGCCAAACTCCTGTCAGCACTAACTGAACATCTTAGGCAGATTTTAGTTTTTCAAAAAACAACATTGGGTTTTTGTAATTAATTATTATTATTAATTATTATACATATCAGAGCCAAAACAACTTAGTAGCCAGAGCCTCTGATGTTTTTATTTTAGAGCTTTAAAGAAACACCAAATTAAATGGTAAAAATTAACAACAACACAGCATATTAAAATCCACTATCTTTAGGCATAATAACATTCAGTAGCAGTCAGTGAAGCAACACTGCTAACCCTCACATCACACACACCACTATAGAGCATTGAAAATTACATTTAACTTCACAGGAAAGCATTAACCGCAGCACATAACAGTCCCAAAAAGCCATTATCCACAAATGACTGACTAAACAGTTAAATGAACAGACATAGACACAGTATGTAAAGCCCAGCAATATCAGCCATAACTTTTTGACCACTGGCAGGTGACGTGGAGAACATTGATTATCTGGCACCTGCCAGCGGGGGGGGCGGGGGTGTGGTAATATATTAGGCAGCAAGTGAACATGCTTTCATCAAAGTTGATGTGTTGAAGCACAAAAAATTGGAAAGCGTAAGGATGTGAGCGACATTGAGCCAAACTGTGATGCTAGATGACTGGGTCAGAGCATCTCCAACACTGCAGCTCTTGTTCCCGGTCTGCAGTGGTCAGTACCTGCCAAAAGTGGTCCAAGGAAGGAAAACCGCTGAACCGGAGACAGGGTCATGGGCGGCCAAGGCTCATTGATGAGCATGGGGAGTGAAGGCTGGTCCGTGTGGTCCAACAGAAGAGCTACTGTAGCTCAAAGTGCTGAGAAAGATAATTGCTGGTTCTGATAGAAAGGTGTCAGAACATGCAGTGCATCGCAGTTTGTTGCATATGTTGTTACAGGGTGCCCATGCTATCATAATGTTATGGCTGATCAGTGTAATTAGCCTACAGCAATTACCACCATATGCAAATGCTACATGACTTATGGTGGCGTTGCATTCTTGTCCTTGCTGTTTTATCAGGAAAACCAAAACATGATGTTTTCCTACTATTTAAAAAAACTGGATATGTATCCCCTATTAAAATCCATTATAGCGGCAGAATAAATCATCACATTGTCTCAGTTTTGCTAGGTACAAACACTAACGGACACAGGTCTGAAATGTTTTAGGGTGCCTATAAAGTTACAATGGCTCTCAATTACAGTTCCTGGTCATGTAGCTACTGCCACCAAATCAGTAGGTGATTTACGCCTGCAACACCAGGTGACTACAATGAGTATGCTTGTAGAAAACCAGTAAAAGTATAATCCCCAAGGACCAGGATTGAGAACGCCTGCTCTGTCAGAGCCCGTTTGTTCTGTCAGACTTTAAGTGGTGGTCTGGTTTATTGCTGCCTGTAGGTGCCAGGACGGCTTTTAGCCGAGGATAATCTCATTTTCTGGGTTGGTGAGTTTCCAAGATCTTTTAAAAGTTACTTGTTTTTAAATTTCCCAACCTGCTTCTGCACTAGGAGATTATACTACCAGCTATTTCTCACAGTTACAGTTTATGTGTGCTGTAGGCAGAAGAGAGTTTTGACTCCATCCATCAATCTTCAATAACTCAGCTAGGAAATGTCTGTTGACCAGGGTCTGTATGTGTTTTGAGTGAAGATGCCCTGATGGAAATGGATGTTAAAACTCCAACCCCCAAAATAGGAGCTTGCAGAACCTTAAAATCCCTATTAGAGTCCCTCAATCGGTCGATAAAACTAGTGATTGAGATACAAAAAGCTTGAAATCCCAACACAGGTCCATTGTAGATAACTGTTCCTGAAGGGGCATCGAGGTTGCCATGCAAAGCAATAGGTTTATCTGTAACCCAGGTCACAAAGGGTTGACCCAGAGAAGTGCTTTAGCCAGTGAGGACGCAGGAATTCTTGAATTGGTGAGTTGCTGTGAAGAACCAAATGCTATGCCACGAGGCTAAGCTAGCGAATGCAATTGAACAGGGCCCGAGCTAACCAGAATTAGCGACATGTGCTTAATAGTGCCAAGACCCTACTGTTGTAGAACTTAACAGTATATCTGTGTGACAAACTAACCAGAAAGAAGAAAAACGGTCCTATAGTGTTTTATTGCTGAATGTTTATCGCTAGCTAGTACAGCTACTGCCTTGTACATACTGAAACAACATGTGTATGCATTGCCATGTGTTTTCTTTCTTTGCTATACTGAATTTGATTTAAAGAACAAAGAACAGAAAATATAACAGTGTTGTGAGACTTACACTTAGTAGATGATACATGCAACAATGTTAAGTTGAAAGTTAATTTCACTTTATACAGAAATGTATTTACTGTATGTTATGGAAATTGAGTTCATGGTATATGTGCATTATGTGTTTTGATGTTAAAGTAATGCAGTTGATAACTCATAACACACCAGAGACAATTAATAAATGAGTCCGCTGGCCGTGTCAGTTACTGCAGGTCAGGTGTTTTTGCTTGGTTAAACTGAATTGGAGTCGATCTGAAGTTGATGGCGAGCTAACCCAGAAGCTACCAGCGAGCTCGGATTTAAGAGAGTGGAAGTGAGGAGCCAGAGTCAGGGACCAGAAATCTTAACCCTTTCCTGCCAGGTGGTAGGATAATAACCACCAACTGTGGTACAAGAATGGCACTGTTATTACACTCACCCCCCAGCAGTGCACCACTCCACGTCCCAGACTTTGACTTTGACTTTTCTTAACACGTGACTTGGAAACGGGCACTTTATGTTTTTCATTCTTCAAACACAATCCCTAAACGGGAAAAAGGAACTGTTCATACTTTGTGAAAAGACTGAAAAGCTATATTGGTTTATTCTGAACTATTGTCCATTGGCGATGAATGTGGATGTGATAATATTGTTAGTATTATTACTCACCTGATATTGAACCAGATACTGAAATGTTTATCTATTGATGTTGAACTCAGGGTAAACAAAAATACTTGATATAAGAAGCAAGTGAATTATTTTATTATTTTATTTTCTTTCTGTGTTTTTCTAAAATTACAGGTTATTAGTTCATAGCTTTTCATCTCCCGTGGTCATTGAATGTTGTAAACAGTCTTGCCTACCTCCTGTCGAATTTAGATTCTTCTGATACTGGTCCAGTATAACAAACTTTCCTCACTCAAATAATTGATTTAGTACTGCATCGTCTCTCTGTATGCGGTAGAGTGAGGAAGCAAGTGCTACATATCAGCAAGAGAAACGTTGTTTTCTGGTGTCTTCACCTCGCTCTCAAATGCCTGAGTTACAAAGTATCTTCACTCCTCCTAAAGCACGTCTCCACTGGAGAAACATGGCCTGATCACGCTGTGGAGTATGGTAAGGGTTGCTTGTCAGTGTTTTGGGACAGTCAATTATTGTCTAGATGGACAGACTTATAAGAACAGTCTCAATGATACCATGTGGGATTGCAAGAAGAAGAGTTTTTTCTTGCCAAGAATTTCTTGTGTGCAATGTACTATAGAATTGCGAAGTGGGACGGGCTATTTCACACGTCCTTTTTGCCATTCCCATTCATTTTCCCCATAGACAATGTTATGTGACTTACAGTTGGAGCAGTTCTACGGCTTGGATGAGCATGAAAAACCAGCGGCTCTAAGACACTTAGCTTCAATTAGCCAATTTGTGATTTCATAGTGACAATTTTGGTAGATGGTTTTTTTTAGAAAATCATGCATTACCTCTAACAATAACAATAACAATCAGTATTTACATGCAGTATTTACGCAGTAGTCACCTGGGGCTGGATCACAAGTGCAGAAATCCTTGAACTTAAACATAAGCACAGACTCTTGTAGATGTAGCAGAGTGCGTTGATGTACACATTGCTGTAAATGATTTTAAATGTTGTCGATAAAAATCTACACCAAGCAAAAACAGTCTCTCTGCTTATCTATGTCATGGCCTAATTACAGCTGTGGAACACCAGAAACCGGGTTCTGACCCTGGTCTGGAGCTCAGCTGTGTCCAACCGAGGCACACTGTGATTGGCTGTGGAGTGTATGCTTTTTCGAAAGGCACCTGCCGACCATAATAAGTCTGTTATAGGGAGGGAAAACTAAAAGGCAAGATTCAATATGCCCTGCTCACATCTTTAACTTTGCCAAATTTCTTCTACAGAACCGGTCTGACCATTACTAACTGTAGTCATACAAAGTTGCTGACACCTTCCACTACCACTGGCAAACCCCTACTGGACTGGACTGGTGGATCTAAAAATTGTATATAGCCCTCATTTATGGCCTTGGTGTTGAGAGTACTGAGTCTATGGGAAACACATCCTGATACAGGATACAGCAAACAGAGCTAATGTTGGGGCAGCCCATAAATACTTACAGTACTGTGCTCAGACAAACTGGAAACTCAAGTCAACTTTTGTTATGGTGATACTGGATAAAGCAGATACAGCTTGTCGCAGGACTTCCCGTTAATGATCAAACCTCATCTATTCATTTCTACAAGAATGCTTTTGATGCACGCCACACATGGATCCTTGACTGCCCAGCATTACCAAGGATCAAGAAAATGAAAAGGCCCATGATCAAGAGCTTCAAAGGTTTGTGGAGAAATTCTCTAAAGCCAACTCAAAGGCAATTCTCCAAGCAACCATCAAGTATGACACATATTAAGTTAATGAGTTAGCCCCACTGCTGTTTTGCATGAGTCAGATCATCAGAAAGCACAGATGTCAAGACAATGGCATTTCTTTCTGAGGGGGAACTGTGGGCTGATGGTAGCGAAGAACAGGAGGACAATTACCAGAGGAAGAGTCAAACTATCAAAGGGCCATATAGAACAGCTGCAAGCAAGCGGGGGCTCCACAGTTGCTCAGGAGTCACGATACCTTGAAAGAAATTAACATTCATATATCTTGACAGTGTAAGCCAGGTACTCAAGCTCAAATGAAAATAACAACATCCAAGCCAGCAACACATTCACCCTTCAAATCATCAGATACCCAGCTGGTGAATTAAGCTGCCAAGAGAGGACATAGACGCTGCTGACATCAAGAAACGTGTCGTGCTGAACTGAGATTTCCGACTAAAGCATACAAAAAACATCGGTTTAACAAACAAGCAGCTGGAAAAAGAGGTTCAGGGCTAAGAGAGTGTGTCACCCATGGTCCTCAATAAAACAAAAGTATTGAGAATTGCATCTGTAAAGTACTTACCAAAATTAAACTGCCAAGAGAATATCTCACAGCAGCAAGCAAGTGTAGATGAAGAGTAAGTAGAAGCAGTGCCATTGGAAGATAAAAGAGGAGACTGGAAAACAGCACTCTAGAAAGCGGGATCAACTGTAGGATCTGTAGGGCAGTGAAGATGTCTCCCAGACAGTTTGGGTCAAAGAGGCAGGATGCAATAAGCAGGTAGGAAAGGCATACACTGACCTGCAATGCCAAGTCATGAACTCTTATGGACCCTTAGACACGATGCTTGAGAATGACCTGATCCTGCGTGACTTCCAGATCTCTGTCAAGGCCCTGGACAACAGGATATTGTGGTAAATCACTGGGAACACAACACAGCAGTGGTGATAATTTGTACTACTCAGGGCTGACGCACCAAAAGCTCAGCGTGTGGCTCCAACAGGTTCAAAGAACACCATCCAAGATCTCTGTCCACAAAAGTGCAGTAATTGGAGCTGTTATAGTCAAATTTCCATCACACCCACTCTCACCCACTTTAGCTATATTTTCTCCTTTTCTCAGTTCATTAACACTGGTTGAGATGTGAGAGAGGTGAGCATGTGTGAGTCCTTTCATAAGCAGAGGTGGGTAGGTCTTGCTAAAGACTTGATAGAAACAAGTTAGCACTGCCTCTTTATCAAAAGATTTTCCCTGCGTTTGCTCACAAACCTTTCACCAAATATACAAGCCAGTTGAATTCAGCTTACTTTCCTTGCTTCTTCACCTACCGTCTCCCCTGTGTCATGTGGTTTCATCTCGTCCCTCGATCGCTCCTCGGGGGAGTGGACACATAGACAAACAGGTAACAAAATACATGCACAGGCTAGTGCACACATATACACGAACACATTCGGCGCTAGCAGGTTTTTTTCCACCAGGGATGGCAGCTAAGAGTAACAAAAACAACCTCAAAATGACATATCCATGTAAAATAAGAGGCATTTGCCATATGTGTGTGACAGTGTGTTTCTGGAACACAGGTACATGTTAAAATAATAGAACAGAAACAGAGGAGAGTCACATCTATGAAAGATACAGAGCAACAATAATCATAGAGAACACAGCTTTTGTTAAATGATGAAAAGACTCTTAAAGAGTCTTCTCATCGACTCCCAGACCCTGATTGGCTCATTGCAATTCACAGCTGAGACCCAGAATTGAAATAACATATACTGAACATCCGTCCATGTCTGTTTTAAGACTTTCTGCATGCCTGCCGTTTGAAGACAATGTATGCATTTATGTGTAAGTATGTGTATTATGCACCTCAAGCACGTGCCAGGATGCCATCTATGTTTGAAGCAGAATCTTCCGGATTCGTCACAACCACTTGTTTGAAAATGAAAATGGTTGCATTTTCTCCAAATGCCCCCCTGTTGGCTTCATGGAGTAGAACAGAAACGTCTGAGCAGACCCCCCCCAGTTTTAGTTGCAGCCCCTTCACTCTGCGCACTCTTTTCAAGCATTTCCAGGGAAATCACAGAACAACACAGACAGCTGCCTGACTCTCACTCATGTATGGTATGTGAGAATATGTTCGTGTTCTGGTGTGTGTGACAAGTGTGTACAATTTTGTGACGATATTTGATGCTGTCTCTTGCTCTTGTGTGTGTGTGTGTGTGTGAGAGAGACAGAGGGAGAGAGTGTGTGTGTGTCTGTCACCATGGAACAACCAAAGTTCTATGAAGCTCAGCTCAACAAAGACTCTCACTCCCTCAACAAACCTGTTTGACACCACTTTGAAGCTTTGTAGCTTTGCCATACATCTACTGTTGGAGAAAGTACTAAGTTGCAGCAACAAGGAGGTAGGAGACAATGGCTTCATGAATGCAATATAATAAAGCACGGTGTCTTTATTGTCAGGTTTGGAGACATACAGGTTGCAAAATACTGTTCTAGATTTTGTCAGCAGATTTACAGCAGATAACTACAATACTAAACACGTACTAACACCTGCACAATCAGCAGCTTTGTAAAAGCTATGTGGTTCATGTTCCTAACAAACACAAAGTTTTACTATGGTTGCCTCTGTCTCGGTGTCTCCTTCACCCAGGATCTAGCTAGTTTCCATCTGTGTGTCCATTGCAAGCCCACTCACCCAGTGCGAGTGTTCCACACAGAAGCTAAGAGTCTTTCTCAATACATCGATACATCGCACCGCACAGTCCAGCACCTGACATGTCGTCCCATTAGCGGACGTTTAAATCAGAATTTCAGAATTCTAACTTTGCTTTCATTTCTGTATTCTAACTAACTTCTAAGAGAGAGAAAAGTCTTGTCTAGTTACTTGCTTCTGGACACCTTTCCCTTCGACTACGTCTCAAGACAAAGACCACAAATCATACAGTGTAACGAGGCTCATAGCAACTTCACAAATCGAAAGGTGTTGCATCACAATCATCCAAAAGAAAAATCAATCAATAACCTGCCAAATAAGCCTTGATGGCTGCATTCTAACAACTGTCAGTCAGTCATTAATGGACATTCACTGTTCTACCTTCCCGCTCTGTGCTTTGGCAAAAACAATGGCCACCTGGATTCGTTTTGCACAGAAGTGGCTGCAGTAACTGGGAAAATCATCTTCTGAATAAATGCCCTGCAGCTGCCACAATTTTCCCTTTCCAACATGACCTGTAGTAAACCAAAGAAAAAACTCTTAGGCACACTTTACACATTTTCAGTCATTTTTCCAACCAAGTTACTGGGATGAGCTGTACTTTCATACAGCTTATGCAACAAGCCAATGTCTTTTGCTTACAATTGCATATAGGCCCCCACACCTAAATCTCATAAAATCCAAATCTCTTGACAGTTCCCTTTAATGGTAAGTTAACTTTTAACTTTTTTAACACATAAGTCACTACAGTTATCAATCACTACTGAGGACTGCAGGGACAAGCAGGATGCAGCAATAAACGCTCATAGTATTTCAGATTTTTCACAAATGTTTCACTTTTCATTATGTCAAAAGCTATGCACACAACTCACTACTACTATGGCATTCCTCTAATATGCACTTTCTTTTTTATTTGTCAGTCTGACACAGCTTTACAACATCTTTAACTTTTCAGCTAAAACTGTAAAGACACTGTATAGAAATTGCATCTGTCAGCAAGTTAGTAGGGCTCCATATACATAGTCCAATACCCATGCAAGCATCAGCATCTTGTAATAATTGAAGTAGCCTAAATGCAGCTAACACACAAACTAAACACACAGCTTAAACAAAGATAACGTATTGAAAATAATTAAAGAATTAAGCTGCATGAGACATCACTTCACATCAGTTACTTAGTACGCTCACCGGAATGGCTAGAAATGACTTTTGTCCATGAGAAATTGTAAGGAAAGGAATATACATGTTGTCCCACCCAAATATAGCCATGACCCCAATGTCCAGCTTGCATCCGGGTGCTGCCTACAGTATGGCAAGTATTTTTGCCCAATCAGAGGCAGTTGCTAAGCAGAAGAGAATCACCAAACCAATCCGGACCAATCCCCTTTCCATGTGTGCATTTGTTTTCTATGCTGTGACAAAGGAGAGAGAGGGAGAAAATGAACTCAAGACTCAAGTGGAAAATGGGAACAGGCGCTAAAGCAAATAGCATCAACATCTGAGCTGTCACGTTGTCTCTTTGGCTCGCTATTAGTACAAAATGGTAATCTGGAATTCAGACTGAACTACCATTTCATTCCATCCCATTCAACATTATTTATTCTGACATAGTCTTCCTTCAGTCACTGTTGACTAGTGAGGTATCCAGCTGCTCTGACATCATTTTCAGTTGACACTACTTTTAAGATACAATTAACAACAAGGTGGATTCAGTAACTTTCATGACATTTCACCTCTCTATTCAGTAGTACTTTGCTCAATGTGCAACACACAGGACACCCTCTGGCTGGGCTGCCAGGAGCAATATCTTGTCTAGCTTTTCCATCACCTCCTTGTGCATAATATGCAGAGGGATGTTTCCTACTCGCTGATTAGGTCATAGATCCAGGGATGAACACAGTGTCAGTTTTTCCATTCACTGTCTTGAAGTCCAGGAAGCTGGAGTAGGCTGTAGCTGTAGGCTCCTTGAAGGATGCAATGATCCAGGTCGAAGGGTAAGGCACATGGCACAAGTAGTCAGCAGACTTCACGACCACTGAAATCCTGTATTAACCATACAGGGAGCAGCACAAAACTCCACGACTGTGTCGAACAGCATCTTGTCATCCTTATTGTCTGAGAGGTGAGAGGAAACAGTTCCAGTGGAGGGCCAGAGGAGAACGGCTCTAGACAGCCATTGCCACACTCTGCCTCACTGCACTCATTGCAGCTGAGCTATTGCTGGCATCTCATAGTGGAAAGGGCTTGGCAGTCAGGAAAGTCCAGCAGGTCCTAAACACGGGCAGCAAGACAGTCAGTAATAAGACCTGCGAAAGCAACCAAGCCTGGATAGGAAGGGTAGAGTTGACAGACAGACATTTTTAGATGAAAAAATCTACACTGTAGTTTACTGGTTCTTATTGTGTGCGTTGTTAAAGAAATGTGGACAGGGTTTGGGTCAGAGCTGCTTTCATGACCCTCATAGGATCGCTGCAATCAAACTGTGGACATAGAGTCCATTCAAAAAGTAGCCAAGCCTATGCAGCTGCATTGCATGTTAAGTTAAGTTAATGCCCAGGTATGCTTGAAAAGAAGAAGTTTGTGCCAAGTACTGTCTGACAACTTCTAAAGGCACAAATGCTCACACATGCTAAAAAAGTGTTTATACATGTTCCAGAATGGTATGATGCCTTTTCCTAATGGCCACACTTGAAGGCAAGGCAGAAAGTCTGCCATCATTCAGAAGGAAAAAGATGTAATAAATCCCACAAATGGGGATAATGGCGCACCTTTGGACAGTTTCTGCTCCAAGGCATTCAAGTTGCACTTACGTTTTCCACATAAATAGTGATGGAGGTAGTTGTGTGAAGACTTAAAAAGACACCTTGACAGAGTGGTTCAAAGCCGGTAAACTTTCTTACTGCACACTTGGCCAATTGTTGAGTGCTTGTCTAATTTGTCGGTTTTTGAAGAGGGCCCGGAAGTGATCAATTGGAGGTAATGGGTTTCATACGTTGTTTGACCACCTGACAAGTGTTTCCTTTGATGCATACTGAGGGATTACACTCCCTACTGCAGATATCTGTTTTCTGAAATAAACACGGTTCACAACTGTTGTCTCAGGCCTTTGCATTCTTACAGAGAAAAGGATTTTCACCACTGTTTTAGTGAATCAACAGTTTAACCTATGTGTTCTAAAATTTTACATGGCCAATTAGCCTATAGCCACAAGATTGATTGATATCCTGCTTTATTACGTATAAATTGTATGATGCTATGGCTTCATCTGCTTAGATCTCACCTGACACCGCTGATGCAATTGTAGTTTGTGTAAGAGAAAGAGAGTTCGATAAAAGAGAGAGAAATAGAGACAGAAAGAGAAAGTATGTCTAAGACAAAGAGAATGAGATCGAGAGATAGAGGGGGAGAGAGAGGTGTAATGGCAAAGCTGTCTCTCAGCTCTGGGGCCGGGTCATGTAAGTCTGATCTCATTATCCAGCACTTAGTCCTAGAACAAACAGCCAGTGGCCTCCTTCCTTCCCTCCATCGCTCTATCTCTCTCTCTCCCTCCATCCCTTCCTAACGACTAGCACTGCTCATGTCCTAACAACTCGCTTGGCTCACTTACTGTCTAATGACTGCCACTCCTTATAGCCTGTGCTTCAAATCCCATTTATCTCCACTATCGGAGGCTCACATTCAGACCATTCTGTTTCTAATGCCCTGGGAGAGCACAGAGCAGAGAGAATGAGGGTGGGTTGGGTGAATAAGTGGGAGGGTTGGACAAGGAAGGTATCAGGATAGGAGAGAGAGAACTTCCTTCTGACATAACTCACAGCAGTAATGCAGCTTTTAGGTGTTTCCATCAATCTCAACCTCAAAATAGTCATGTGCTCGTTTCCTCCCTTTCCTTTCTCACTTCATTTTGTGCCAATCCTCAAGTGGCAGGATATGTTTTGTGGATGATGATATCCTCCCTCCTTCACTTTGATGTCATCCACTTTCATCCCCTTCCTTCCCTCTGTCCCCCTTTCCTCTCTGTCTTTGTCCTGAGTGTTAATGTGTTAGATGGAGGTCTTTCACCCACCAAGCACCATTACTGTAATTTCCTCTGTAATATGAATGACGGCGATCCATTATTTATGTCAGACTTGCTTATTACTCCCCAGCCCATTGCATACCCTCCCAGACAATGCTCTCACAGCCACTCCAGACATTACTTTATTAAGAGGGCGAGGCTGCAGTGGGCTGTTATGAACAATGCTGTAATCAGGTGTTGTCCTTGCAATGGTTAAGTTCATCATCAGAGAACAGAGTGGGCCGGGTTCCGTTGCCTAGAAGAAAATTACAGTCAACATATCACACTAGCTAGCTAGCTAGCTTCCATATGTGGCAGTTTTTATCATTTCTATATGTGCCTGTTCCTTTCCTTTGTCGATTAATTCTGTTTGTACCCCTGTTTACGGCACTGTTTGCTGCTGTTTGCCACGTGTTCAATTTCTGTGTTCCTGTTTTTCCCCTGTGGATGTCCCTCGTGCTTGTGTCTCTGGACTTGGACTTGCCACCTGTCTGTCTACCTGCATTATCCGCATGCAAGCTCATTTGCCACTAACAAATTGTTAAACTGCAAAATATTGAAATTTCAGTTTGACTTGAATACATGTTTAGATTATCATCTCTGCTGTAGCTGTCATATAAAATGTCAAATAATCTTGCTAGCTTCCATGGTAGTTTTCCCTGTCTGTGAACAAGAAGGCCAGTCTAGGAACAAATTGCAACATGGTGTGTTAATGTAAACAGACAGTGGAATATAATGAGGGGCTGCAAAGAGAAAATGAGCATGAGAAGAACGAAAAAGAAGCATCAGTGTTATTTATAAGTCTAAATAATACAGTCACATCACATGCAATTTTTTTTTTCTCTTCAGAACATACAGATAACTGAACTGCAAATCAGGATAGTGTAGAGACTTTTTCAATAATCCCAGACTTTACCTAAGGTTTATGAAATGGTGCTTAATTAAGCCTCACACATACCGAATGTTCTTTTCTATAACTGGAAATGATTATAGGATATTAATGTCTTCTGAAACTAATGAATCTGCAGCACACACATGACCTCTTTTGGCACTGAGCTGCATTACAGTGATATCTCCCCATGAAGCAGACTTCTCTATTTCTCTGGGATCCATTTCCTTCCACTTATTTTCACCCGGATGCCATGCACATATTATCCCCGTATCTCTCCCCCCCCTCCCCCGTCTCCCATTCTCTCATTCTTCCAAGGCTGCATTCGCACCTCCTCCTCTATCGCGAACCTCCCCTTTTTCCCCCGCTGCCTGTGACATCAAGTGCAGTAGGAGCCGTGAGGGATTCAGTGAGTAAGGCTCTGTCTCTGCTGTCAGACAGGCCTCAGTCACAGTCTCTAACCCTGTCTGGTGCTGAGGTACACACACATGGCAAATTAATCCCTATGCCCTGTCTGCCGCACATAGCGCTCATGTCAAAAGTAGTACGCTGTGTAGAGACTTGGGTGACATTTTCGAAAGACAGACACACTGTGTGAAGCCATTACACTCAGAAACAACACATAGAGAGGAAGCGATGGAGAGCGGCAGGCCTAACGAAAAGAGGGATTTCGAGAAAAAGGCGAAGGAAAGAGGATTACACAGGCAGGCTAATGAAGGGTAAACGAAGGGACACAAATAAAGCAGCTAATGAGACAGATGCATCAACCTGCTGTGACCTTTTCCTCTTTATCTAACCATGCATGCCTTATTATGGTCTTTTTATTCACTGTTTACCATTAATAATAGTTGCTGCTGTCTCTTAGGCCCCCATGCAGCACTCACACCCATTACAGCCTCAAATCAAAACCATTTGTTTTACTAACTCCCATTTGTTTCATTCCTCATCTATTGATCGCATTCATGCCTGTTCCAGCATTCATGCAGCGCTTGAACACGGATCAGTTTTCTATGTGCTTAAGAATTGCATGTAATTTTTTTAAGCTGGTGTAGGTGCTGAAGGTGAGGCTGGTGAGTTGTTAAAGTCCGATAAAAAATGTTTGGAAGCACCTGACCTGAGGGTTAACTCAGGTCCAGAATCAAATCTCACACACAGATGCCAGTATTTCTCTCTGATGTCACGCTGGTGAGATCAGGGAGAGCAAATGCCCTTTTCATTTGCCAGGTGGCAGAGAACACTCTTTCTTTTTCTTACAGAGATGATGAATGCCACAGTTATTTGAATTAACCTCTAAATGTGTCTTTGAATGGGGGTTTAACATTGCATTTCAGGCAAAGCACACAAACATGAAAGAACATCGTTTTAACTATGCGATTGCACAAACGAAGAGTTGAATCCACAGCTTTTCCCCTTTCCGATCTGTAATGCCTTCTCCAGATGTTCCAGCACAGCTGGATCTGTGCTATCAGGTGCTTCAAATTGACCATACTCAATTTAATTGCTTGGTTACTTTGTTATCTTCATCCAAATGTAGTTTCTGAAATCATTTTACAAGCTAACTAAATCAAGCCACCATATGCCTTGGTGTGTTTTCGCCAGCCTAGAATGAATGGAGCTCTTAAACAACAACAACTGCTGCTCGCCCCCCCTGAGAACCTGGGCCGAGGCTGGGAACATGCTGCTGTTTTTACAGCATAATGCCTTCCCATCAAAGATGGAGGGGCTCAACCAAATGACTAATGGCATTTTTACACAGAAGCACAATAATTTGTGTTTGTCTCAGCAGCAGAGAAGACAAAAAAGGCTCGGCGATATGGATAGAAAGAACATGTTTCTGCCATGTCTCTTTAAAGGTTCTCAAAGAAAACAAGTCCCAGGAGAACCATTTGAAAGGTCCATACTGGAGTGAAATTAAATGCTGGATTGTCTGATCTTTGAAACAAGGTCTGTTCTTTCTCAGGAGAGGCCTCAGCACCAGACGCAGCTCTGACAGCAAAACCTATAGACAAGCACGAGTGCAAAAATAGGCACTCAGATGAAGCAAAGAATTACAGCGTGAGGGTGTTTTAGGGCTAAAAAACAGATTTGTTTAGTAACATTAGACCTGTCTTATTCAATCCTGTGATTATGATGCACTGCGTTTGAGAGCGAATGTGTGGTGCTTCATCAAAGCGGTCGCTGTACTAAGAGGTTGCTGTAGGGCAAGGCTATTTGGTACAGATGTTTTCAAAGCAACACAAATTTAGGCATCTCTTTATTTGGCTCCTTTTAGAATTCATTTGCTTTTTCCCTTATATCTCACCTGGGAATTACTCTTACAAGACAACCCTGTCAACAAAGGAAATGGTCTCTGCGTACGCTATGAAGCTAAAGAAATAGCAAATTCTGTTAATGCTTCCGAATGTGTTGCGGAGGCCTGGAGTTAGATACAGTGTTCACATATCTGAGTGTATTTATGTCACAGGAGCTGCTCTGTTTTGTGTGGAAATTGCAGATCCACATAGGCTGAGAAAACAACAGCACTTGATTTAGGGGAAGGAAGGGAAGTGGCAGGACTACAGGGATCAGAGATCAAACCAATCGCCTGCAGTGAGAGGAGAAAGAAGAGGAGGAGGAGGAGGAGGAGGAGAGTTTGATGGAGAGAGTTACAGAAAAGTGCTCTTATACACAGCCTACGGGACTCTCAGGTGTGAGGGAGGAACGGATGACTGTCTATTTTCCAATCTCATTCCTGTCGAGATCCCTCTCTCCATCCACGCTATTTAGGTTGTGCGTGAGGCGTGTGTGTGTGTGATGGTATCTTCCAGCTTGCCTGGAGACATGGCACTGTGTTTCACAGCTAGATCAGCAGTAACAACCACTTCCACTACCAGAGCTGTCACATGCCGTCGCTAACAAAGCTACAGCTCCCACTGCTAACACAGGTCACATTTAACAAGGATAACAGCATGGACTGTACGCATACTGCGCTAAATACTTGTTTCACATCAAAACTCTATATCTAATTTCACATGGACTGTGTGTGCACAGTAATCACACAGACTTACATTTTACATACACTTTCACATATCAATCTATTTTCCAATTAAAGCAAATTTTTTTTGGCACAGCACTTTTCAAAAGCAATGCAACAAAACATTTTTATATTTAGTGAGGAAAGCATTAAAACAAAGAAGCAGAGGTTGTTAACCACATTAGGGATGAATTAAAATCAATAGCAATGATAGCAGAAAGATAATGTGAAAAAAGCACACTTTTGTTCTTGTAAAATTCAGATTGATTTTTCCATATCCAAGTGAAATACTGACAGTTAGCTGCACTCATTTGAAAATGAAATCGACAGTCATTATGTGGAAAAGAAGTGGTCTTTGGGTCTCGCTGAAAACCCTTCATCACTGTGTAAAAAACCCACAATTAAACTTGCAGTTAGTTAAGAGGCGAGGTGGGGAGCAATAAATACCCCTTAATACTTTGATGAATTTAAAACAACTAAACACAAATACTGCTGCACTTTTAATAGATCCAGCACTTTTCTCCTGCTTATTTATCTCCCTGCCATTATTTGCAATGTAATCCACCACCATCAGAGACACAACAAAAATGGAAAGGAAGATAAAAACAAGGAGAAGAGAGAGCGAGATAAAGGACACAGATGGATAGATAGTGTATATAGATAGACAGAGAAAAAGAGAGAAAGAGAAGGATGTGCGGGCTCGTCCCGAGGGAGGTGCTGGCCTTAATTATGCCGGTGCGGCTCATCAGTCTCCAGGCTGGCCTATGGCCTCCACGTCCTTTTCTCCTCGTGGACTGGGAATTATACATCGCAGCAGTGTTTGTCCGTAGAATTAGTCTGACAGATTAACAGCTAAACACCCACAGATCACACCAGGAGCCCACAGGGACCCTGCTGCCTGGGGAGCCCTGCCCAGACAAAGAGAAAGATAGATGTAGAGTGAGAAAAGTAGGAGAAGGAAAAAGGAGGATTCTCATTCTCCGAGGTGCAGAGAGAACTTTACCTGCCTGGTTATTTCTGTCTAAAAATCTCAAGGCCCCAAAAGGCAGCAAGGAGGCTAAAGTTTGGAAAATAAAAAGAGAGAAAGAGGAAAATAAAGAAAAGTGAGGGAGGAAGAAATTGAGTATAATGGGGATAGATGGGGTAATGTAAAAGGTTGCAGAAAATGGATGCAGGGGCTTTGCTAATTGGAACAACAGCAGCAGTACTCTATTCCTGAGTGACTAATTCTACGTCAGGACGTATTGTTAGTGACATCCTCCACTCAGCGTACTGCTCTCCAACTACAAATGTTAAGAATGGAGACAAAAACCCAGGGGAGGAAGCATTTTATTACTTTATAATGGCTCAATAAAATGTGCACTCAACGGAAAAGGGAAATGTAGATTTTAAAAATGAAAATTGAAAAAACACGACTGCGTTTTAAGAGGCAAACCATGTCCACGATTATTCAGACATGGTTTTTTTTGTTTTTTTAAATTGCCCAGTTTATATGTGAACATGAAAAACACTCACTCTAAAGCATCAACGCTTGTTTGATTATGTCTTTAGAAAAGAAAGAAAGAAACTGACTTGTGTGTGGCAGCATCAAGAGTGCTTTTACAGACTTTTAGGTTTTTTTTTTTATCAATACCTCTTACCTCAACAGTGCAGTGTCGGTGTACTCTGGAAGTTCTGTGTAAAGAAACATACATGTTGTATTGAGTTTTGCCGGTTTTCTTCTCCATGGCATTCAAAACACCCTTTTCTCGTTAGCGGAGGGCGGATGTTGCCAAGCTGTCACTCCGATTCAGACTGGCCAATAGAAACGTATCTTGCATCTTTCAGAACAGCAAGAAAAACCTTTGGATTTACATTAATACACATTTTGGTCACACATTTATTTTATTTGCAATAAACCATTGTTTGATTGCAGTGTGGAAGGTTTTGCTCTCATACCTGTTTAACTGCATAACAAAGACACAAATGTACCTCCATACACTTACAGCATGTAGCTTCTTCTTGGCTTGAAATGAACGTGTTGCGCAGCTGTGGCACAGACTCCAGAGTGCCAGTGGTGTAAATGAAATGCTGTTTATGTTTATTCTCATTCCATGATGCAGCCACTCCAGTGAGCTGCGAGCATAAACACCAAGTTCCCTCAGATCTATTCATTGCCTCCCTGTTTTGATCACGACAGTATGACAGACAAATGCAAAGTGGTTGCAATGAGAGGCGATGTTATTCTGAGGCTGGGCCTCTCTCTCTCTCCACTTAACTCAGGTGACACATATATTATATGGCATTATCTCTGTGTACAGGGCCAACTATACCTGCTCTCTTGACAAAGGCCAGCTTTTCAGGAGGAGACAATGGTGTTGGGCTTGAGGAGCTCTGTTGTAATTGAGTATTAATGAAGGTGGCAGGGAGGGGGGAAGCCTTATGTCTGATCTGTTAGCAGTGGCAGGGCCTCTGTGGTGCAGGCAGCTAGCGCCAATGTGTTTTAGAGGATTTGGTTATCTATTATGTATGAAGGATTAGTCTCCTTCTGCTCCTTCCACCGGTGGGATATCAGCTCCTCGATAGCCTTGACTGCCAGGCTCCACACTTGTTTGCAGATTTAGAGCCCCCACTGCTACACACCCCCGCCCTCAGAATCCTGTTTAACCTTGAAGACAGAGAGCCAGAAGTCCTGCTAACGATCAAATCCTGGTGGGAAACACCACTCGTGGTCTCTGATACATAACTGGTGGCTCAGGTGGTCTGGGACAGCTCAGGGTTAAGCGGTTAGTGCCAAAATGGAACACAGGCACACATACATAAACACAGGTACTGTACGGCACACACACATACTGTATATTCACAGACACACAACTGTGACAGACAGTGGTTCCTGCCTATGTATACTGTGTCTATATATATATATATATATACAATGGGGCCGCAGGGTTCAGCTGCTCACCGACAGCTTAGAATTGGCTCGTTTCATATGCATATAAATATTAATAAAAGATCCTCGACGGGCCACAGTCCGGCTATGCTCCTGTAATCTCTTACAATTGAAAGCCAAGGCTCATGAGATGAGAAGGAGAGGAGGCAGAGAAAGAGGGAGAGGGAGAGAGGGACAGGAAAAGAAAAAGAAAGAAGGAGCATAAAAGGCCTTTGTGATTTATCATTGTGAAAATGTCTCAGATGTGGAGAAGGTCTGTAATCCATCAAGATCTCTTTTCTTATTAAATTCTTCAGGATACACTTTCCACTCCCTAAATGTGGCTCACTGTCCCTTTTGATTTGATGCATAAATAGATAAAAGACCAAGAACTAAGTGAAACACCCATGCCTTGGGAGACAAAGTAAGGTTTATGAAATTACACTCACACTGCATGTACACTTAGACATTAATGCCACTCCTCTGATGATACAGTACAGATGAGCATAAAGCCGTACGGCCTTCTTCCTCGCCTGTATCAATTCAAACATCTACTGCTTCCAAGTACAAACGCTGAATATTACATGGTTTATGAGCTTTTGAAAAGTATTTACCATGCATCCCAATCTAGGAAACTACAGACACATTTGTGCGTATTCACTTAAACATTCTTCATAGAGCACTTTCTAAAGAAGATTTGATCAAGTTACTATATGTTACTATATGTCTGTAATCCCAAGAGGTTTGTCGACCCTCTTTCTGATGCTTTTATTGTCACTACCATCGTATCTGATGGTATCGACCATTAAACGACCAAACGGTCCAATTATTATGGTCGGAGTGAAACCCGCCCCAAATCACCCAAAATTGTGGAACTAAGCCTGAGAAGGAAAAATTAAACACAACAGATCAATTGCAAATTGAAGGGTGCGGACAATCGTGTTCTTCAGCACTTTGAATTCATAATGAGAAACATGTTAGACTAGGTGAGGTACCCGCACTTGTATTAATGCAAAGGATGATTATAATAGCATTTAATTTCATGTCTTTTTCATTTTCACTTTCAAATAAACAGCCTCAATAGTTATTATGTATCACTGCTTGTAACAAACCTATTTGTGGTAAAATACAATTTAAACTGTAATTGTGGAGAAAGAATAAACAAAACTAAACTAAAGGCAGTATAAAAGAGAAAAGAAGGAAGGTGCATGGGCACTGGCCACCACCAGTGACTGTCTAATGAGGCAGTAGTTGCCATGGTGACAAGGCTTTATGAGACTCTACCAAATACAAGGTCTTGCCCTGTACCAGTTTTGTGTGTTTGTGTGTCTGTATGTGTGAGTGTGCCCTTAGTACAGCCATGTTAAGCCTGCCTCACTATGTCCTCAGGCAGACTTGGAGGCTGTGAGTCAGACTGAAGAAACCAGGCTGTGATAAGATGTTACCAGCAGCCTTCAGCCCAGATCTGTGCCCTTTCTCCAAGGCTCGGCCATGGTGCTGCAACGTTCCCTGGCTCTCTTACTGTCCCCACCCCAGAGATGACACTCCATGGGGGGGCTACATGTCCAGTTACAGCACAAGCCTGACCTTTTGTCTGAGGCTATCCTCCCACCCGTGGCTCCCTGGCTAGCTTGATTTGACCAACCAAGCATACCACGCGCTGTAGCCTCTGTCTCTGTGTGCTGTCCCTATTTGCCACAGTATTGAGTGGAAAATCAGGCAGGGGACCTCTGCCTAATGCTTCCCGATAGCTGTTAATTCAATAAGTGAGCAGCCATGCCTTGATTTGCCCTTGCAGGGAAAGTAAATGGACAAGAAAATACATGAATAAAACACAGAGCACAGGACAGAGAAAGAGAGATGGTAGAGAAATACGATGCAAGAGAGGGTATCCTGTCTTGTTCCATGACTCAACCATCACCCCCCCCCACCCCATACCTAAGGCTCACCAGCAAGCATGGACACACACGCTGGAATAAGTATTTCTTTAGTTGTCATTGTTGGCTAAGAAACCACAGCATCAAAAATCGCCTCACTGGGTGCTAGGAAAGTGTATATGTGTGCATATTTACACATATTCAGTGTGTCTTTGTGTGTGTGTGTGTGTGTGTGTGTGTGTGAAATGTAGAGAGGCAAACACATACAAAGAAGACTAGAGTTATCCTACCACATGCTTATCATTCATATCCCACACTTGAATTAATTTGTTAGTGAGGAACTTGTCAACTCGACTTGCCTACACTTGAGTCTGTGAGGGTTTGGACGTATGGGGTTAGATTTATGCACCCCATATGGACGTCCCCACAGAGAGAAGTAGAGGTGAAGGGGTCCCTCCCTGGAAGTTGCCTGTCTGTAGCTCACATTTGCTATTTTAAGGAACAGAAATAAATGCAGGTGAGGGTGACGTGACACTACTTCAGGAGTTGTTGACTGCAGTTGTTTAACAGCTGAAAAAAAAAATTGCCGATTGTGGTGATTTTAAAATTGCAGTTTTTACTGGTTAATCTTGCAGGCTTATAAAAGTAAAGAATAACCTCAAACAAACCTGTATTCATTGCATGTTTTGGACAACATTGACATATTATCACCATACGCTGAGCATGTTAGCAAACAGTTGCCTATTTACTCCATCCATCAGAAACTGAAACATTCATCTGGAGCTGAGATTATGGCCACCCTAAAAAGTCCCATATCCACTCTCCTTCTCAGTTTGGCTCCACCAACTCTTGAGAGAAGTATCTGACTCTTTAGCCGCTAATTGCTCCACTATGTTCACCAGCTAGTCACTAGGATCCGTGTAGCTGACACTGTTCCCATTACACACAGTGATTTGGCCCATTGTTAATATAAAAATATTGATTAGTGCAGCTTCAAATCCTATCTTAAAAGCAATCGAATAGAACGGAAAAAAGCTCCACCTGGAACAAATGTCATTGTATGATTTCTTTAATTCATTATTTATCTGACTCTCTGTATATCTATCTAAATCCATATCACCGCTACAAGCACATAATCTGATGAGTCAATGGTAGAGTGTGTTTCTGACAGTTATTCTACAATAAAAACTGTACATTATACACAATGCAGCAGGTGGAAACAAGTGTTTTTTTCCCCCCAAAAAGATGGCTGTACTCTCCTCAAGAAATCCTACAGAAAACAGGTGGGCGTTTGCCCTTTGATATTTCACTGATGTCTCTGTCTAGCTGTGTGACAGGCGTTTTATTCAGATGGCTGCTGCCGGCGCTGTTTTGAGAGCAAGGAGATCGGCATGTCATACAGCGAGGGCGCACAAACAAGTCATCTCTGAAACCCTGCAGACAAGCACTCATCAATTAGCCTGGTCTAAGATGATAACGTAGCTGTTTTCACTAGCTGCTACATCAGATCCCATTTTATTTGCAAGAGGCGGCGCACACTGTCTCAGTGAAAACAGTGTAATGAAAGCAACAAGGATTCGTCCTGTCACTGTGCCATATTATTTTTGGTATTACCAAACAAGATCTTTAAATGTCAAATGCAACTCAAGATTTATAGAAACATGTACGCTACATCCATGAGGCACAATGTACAGTACGTACTTAGTGAATTTCCTGGCCTGTAAGGGAACGTGACACTTTCAAGAGCTCTTAAACAGAAATAAATAGTTCTAACGCACAGCCTCAGAGCAGGTTGTGGGTTTTAAACCAACAAGGAATCAGAGGCTCTGAGATCTCCTTATATGAGACTTGAAGGTTCGAAGATCGAATTCCTCCAAGCCATACACTGTAGGCTTGTGAAGGGAATACTGAGACGGGCTCTGAGGCATCTCTTTCACCCTTCACAAGACTCGTGGAGTGCGGGATTCTCCTGTTCCTCCACACAAACATATCCATCTGACATGACAGACCTTAACCCCGAGGGCCCACTTAACTCACAGCCACATTAATTCAATCTGGCCCTCGTGAACGCACTAGGGAAACGCTACACCGTGCAATCCAGTGTAGAAAACAGCGCATTTGGAGCAAAAGAGAATGCACGTCATGGGTTTGAGGTTTGATGTGTTTTGAAGCCGATGGAGCGGAGGACTGTGATGCGTGTTCCTCAGATCATTAGGCTGAATCAGCCGAGATTCAACTGAAAATGCAGCTTTATGGGGCAATTCTCACAGCTAGCCGGTTACATCTCATTGTCTCTCTGCTTCCGCGGTCAGTCTTTTCTCTCGTCTCTCACAGAGGTATTCTGAGCGCATTTCTTCCTTTCCGTTGGGGATCTCCATGGAGATAAAGTTGACCTTTTGTCGTCCTCCTCCACTTTGCAGTTCAGCGGGGTGGGGGGGGGCAAGGTTCTCGGAGAACATAGCGAGAACATGTACTGTAAGCACACACACACACACACACACACACACAGAGCGAGAAAAAGACAGACCCAAAGCAAACTCTCTGCACACACGTTCCTGCCGTTCACCTCAATATAACCCCTGTGTTTACTCCCAAGAACAACATTTTGGCTCTGTATCACTCTGTCTGAGGATTAATTCACTGGATAGAGGCTGATAATAAGGACCAACAGAAATCTGGGGCTCCCCCCCTTTTCAAATGTCAGATAAAGTCATCATCATCATTTTATTACACAAAGCCGATTACTCCTCCAGCCAGGCGCGTATATGGATAAAAGTGGGGATCGGGTGGAGAGCCCTGACATAAATTGGATTTCCGCTCTCCTATATCCTTAAATATAGATTTATTGTCCATTAACACACCAGTATCCCCAGCTAGTTGCAATATGGGGATTTACTCTAATGAATAGAAATCATGCAGTATATAAAAAGGTATTATTTGCTTTCTAGGGCTTTACTGAATTTGGAGCAGAAAAAATGTAAATGAGTGAAAGCACTTTCGGTATTTTTTCACACAGTGCAATTGCGTCACAATCTATTGTACTATGGAAATCCAGATGAGCTTCAACATTTCTTTTTTCCCCCAAAACAGTAGAAGACTGATTATTAAGCTTGTAATGACTGACAGATACCATGACATTCATGTCCTCAAGTTCAAGCACATTTTTTGATTATCAGATTTTTATATTTTAAAAACGAAACTATGTAATGCATGAGTCAGAGCTACTTTGCAGTGTGTGTACGTGTGTGTGTGTGTGTGTGTGTGTGTGTGTGTGTAAGCATGTCACAGTGCCTGCACGTGTGTCTATTCCCATATCTCCATGAGAGTGCGCATGTATTGAGGGTCAGAGTTTGTTTCTCTCGCTGGCTGGTTGCTGTTGGCAGGATTAGCGACAGGACAAGATGTTCAGTAAAAGCCCTCAGTTAGCGACGCCAAACATTGCATAATGCTCCATTTAGCACAGCACAAATTTGAGGATTTACTCTCAGACCTCTGACCTATCTGTAGGCCCCTTCTGGATGGATGAACCTAAAATGCGTTTTAGCAGATGGATAATGTTTGTGGTGATTTTCCTTGGCTTAGTGGCTAAAATATGTTTTTGCATCGCCTGTGATCTGTTGTTTCTGTTTGTATCACAGATAACAGGTGAACCCGTGGCTGCTTGCACTAGCTCATACATTTCAACAAAACGCTATGTGGAGTGGGCTTACTTAGTTTATATGCTTCACTCTGCAGCATGCAGACACACATGGATGTCTATGTGTACAACCTTTGACTCCCACCTACAAAAATGTAACATATATCATTCATCACTAAACATGAATGACAGATGTGTGAGGAGTGGAAGACTCTCAATAACCTGACAGTGGAAACTAATGCCTGACTTCTCCCCGTCTTTGCAGTGCTGTGCAAAGCAAAAGGCAGGAGGAGCAAGTCTAGTTGAGCAATAATTCAAAACCTTGGGCAATCTAAGGACTCTGCAAACACTGGAGCCTTTGGGGCTCAGTAGAGTCAACAGCATGTTGGAGGGAAAAGGTGATTTTATGTATTTCCTGGCAGAGGATGGATGTGTGATTCTCACATAAAGAGGCTTTTTGGAATGTGAAAATGTCTTGTGCTGCAGAAACTTTGTGTAAGTGTAAAGGATACTGGCCCTTCCAGTCCCCGTCAAGGTTTGCTTTTACTGTACATCGCTGTGCCTTGTCCTCTCCTCACTTCCTGTACTCTCATCTCCCCTGTCTTTCTTAGAACCGCATTTCTGTTCCTCGCCCGGCCACATTCTCCTCTCTACACTTTATTTTATCCCTGGGTACCTAGCTTTCTCTCCTCCACCGCTGTGCTCGTCTCTCTCTCCATTTCTCTCCCTACCTCCCTCCCTCCCACCCCAAGATGACTCTAAGTCATCTTCACATATAACTACTCTCATCTCCTCTCTCTCCATTCCAACCATCTCTTTATTGACTTCTACTTGTCCTCCCATCCATCCTTTCCATCTCTCCAGGCTTTTAGAGTGAATGATACAGATAGATGCTCTCTGCACCCTTTGTCAAAGCTCTCACACACAATCAACAGCTCCTGCACTCAGCAGTCTACCTCTCATCTCCCTCCCTCTCCCTCTCTCTCTCTCACACACACACACACACGCGCGCACACACACACACACACACACACACACAGGTCTCTTTACTCTAGGTTCATCTTGGATCGGAGAGAGGCGCAGGTTGATACAATGGAGGGAACAAAACACTTAACTTGTTTTCATGAGTACTGGCTATAGGAGATGGAGCTTTACTTCCATTCCAAGTCATTCTGTCCTTAAGTATAACTTGCTGCCACAGGTGGAGAAACACATGTTTACTATGACGTTGACGTATGACGTTGGCCATGCTGATGAATCTTTATGATGGTATACAGTGATGGACAAAGTATTCAGATATTTGACTGAAGTAAAACTAGCCATATCATATTGTTAAAATACTCCAACTTGTAAAGTAATAATAGTCAAAGTATCAAAAGTTACTCTTTATCTTAGTTACTCTAATCTTACTAATTATTTTATTGGGCTATTATCACTGATGCATCACTGTGTAATGTATAAGCAGCATTTTAAGATTGTGGCTTGGTCACCTTGTCTGATTAGGTGCCCACAGCACTTTAGTACATCTACCAGCCTGTCGGACCAGACAATTGTGAAAATGTGAATATAAATATAAATGTAGACTTTTGCAGAGACCTTATTTGCAGTATTATACACGATCACACTTTTGTTTAAAGCAAACAAACTAAACAAAAAAGCAAAAAAAAACAATCCAATTCTTGAATAAGGTCTTTTGAAGTACTCTTCCTTTGAAGACAAAAAAATCTGCATATACATTATATATATATATACACAGTATATATGTGTATGGTTGGTTAAATTCTTAAATTAAATGATCATGTCACTCTCCTGAAACACCAGATTATGACATTCACGCTCCCTCTCTCGCTGTCTCTCCCTCTGTCTTTGTACATGCATTTGCATGCGCACACTTCCTGCTTTGCACCATAAGCTCCTGTGGTACACATCAAGCTGCGATGATGAACGAGCCCTCTGTCTTTTACAGTGTGATAAAGCCCCCTGTCTGGGCTTAGATAGGAAGGTTATTGTTGGAACACCGTAACCTTTTATTTTGTCTGCTGTAAAAATAAATCAATTAAGAGCTACGTGGGATCCTGCTTTGTTTTTAAGCACAACTAATCACATTTTGCTCACCTACACTTTTTTTTCCTTATATCTTTTTTTTCCTGTGAATCTCTTTCCCCCATCTTTTCATGTCTTTCCCAGTCTGTCCTGCTCTCATGCTCTCTCTCCCTTTCTGCTTAATTTGTGACAGTAGGAGCAGTCAGAGCTCCCATTTAACCCTACGCCTGCAGCTTTAATAGCTTTAATCACTGCCTTCACCATAGCAACCTGTCCGGACAACAAGTCCAATCCCACCAGTGGTATTTTCTGTTTATCAAAGCCTACCTCCAGTTGCTACCAGTTCCATGGAAAAGCAGATATCAGTAAAAGGAAAGGTACAAAGATTGGCAATGAATTGCGGAGAAGATATTAAACCGATGACACGGTTTCAGACAAATCCTCCAACAATGTGAATTTCACACCACTTCACATGTCGCACCTGCAAAAGATGACAATAATCCTCAGCAAAGCCTTGGGAGAGTAACTGAAGAGCAAACTCCAATTAAAAGCTAGCAGCTTGCAGAAGTTGTACAGTAGTGGATGGATTTCCAGTACTGTGTGATCAATTGTACAGTACTTTAGAACACATACTGTAAGATGTCCCAAATTGTACAACCATCCTGTACTGTATTTGTATACTCTATTACTGCAATAGCTGCCATCTTCAAGATGATGTTCTACCCTTTCACACAGTTGCTTCTTTCAAGCTCTCAACCTCTTTTAACCAAAATATGGTTGGATGAAGAAATGTCTACGCAGAAATGGTTTTCCCTCAGAAATGCTGTAATTTGTGGAGAATAGAGAACAGATTTTAAAATGGACTACTTCTGCATCTGGAATATAGTATAAATTATCATAGAATTTGTGTCAAATCATTTTTACTGAATATAGTAATTTCCATTTAACAAGTACCACAAAATACACAATAAGGATAGTAAGCTTGAAAACCTGAATTTTTCAATGACTCACGCTTATTCGAGAGTTAGATGAGAAGATCGGAAATTCTCATGCATAGATGGTAAAAGTGAAGCTATCAACAGCAGCTGGTTAACTTAGGTTAGCACAAAGACTGGAAACATGGGAAACAGTTAACACGGCCAAGAAGTAGTCCAGCACATAACCCCTGCAACAAAAGTAACAATTAACCGACACAGAATCTTTCACCTCCTGTGAGAGCCGTGACCACAACATTTTATAATAAAGTTCAGATGATATTTTCTTGTGTAGTTAGGAAACACTAGTTGAGGAGGTCAGAAACAAAGCAACCTTATGCAGAATTATTCAGAATTATTGCAGAAGCGTAACCGTGACTCTGGTGTTGTTCTAATTATCAAGTTCCTGTATGACTCCTCACATTTTTCCTTCACTTTCTTCCCCGCACCTCGGCACCTTGGCACCTCCCGCCATCTATTCTCAGTGCGGTCGGTAACCTCTCTCCTTTTTTCTTATTCGCCCCTTTTTTCTTTGCACAGCCTTGGAGTCCACATGCTGCCCTGGGGTCTGATAAAAAAAACAACAAACAAACAAACAAAAAAAAAACCCCAAAAAGGTTCAAACTATTTTTCTCTATTTTTTCAGTGAATAGGCACCTAAAATCTGAAAAATCTCTCCTTCTCTGTTGTCTCCTCCCCCCACTCCACATTCTCCACCATGACAAAGAAATTGAGAAAACTTCTGAGTGAGCTGAGCTGGCATGGTTTCTGACCCCTCCTCGGCAGAGCACCACATTTCTGTTTATCATTCAATCTTGTTTCGCCCCTGCAAAATTCTCCATTCGTTCCCTGTGTGCCTGGCCTCTGTGCGCTCGCCTATTCCCTCCTTACTTCCCTCACCATCCCTGTCACTGCATTCCCTTTGCCCATGTCTCCCGGAGGGTAGGAGGTAAGAGAGGTTTTAATTAGGTGAACACATCTTAGCTCCAGGGGAACCAGAGATGGCACGCTGACACACGGCCAATACTTAGGCACCCTGACCCAAGCTGAGGAGTGTGGCGATTGCGGCGGAGCGCCTCATCTCACCCATTCCCTCGAGGCCCTGGCACTGTGGCCTCGGCATGGTTCCCAGATCTCTCCATCTTGTTTGTGTCAGTGTTACAGTACAGTTTCCCATCAGCAGCAGTAATGGTTGTCTAATAGGGCACTCCAGTCCTGCCTGTGGACGGTAATGAGGACGGCTGCCAGCGCGGCACAATTGCCCTTGCTTTCCACCGCATGCATGCGTGTGTGCCTGCTTGTCTTTGGTACTTTCATCAGGGAGGGA
Organism: Gadopsis marmoratus; assembly: GCA_036023855.1. NCBI lineage: Eukaryota > Metazoa > Chordata > Actinopteri > Centrarchiformes > Percichthyidae > Gadopsis > Gadopsis marmoratus. Next base: position 11,064 of record JAVQJF010125132.1, on the reverse strand, counting down.
TCGCTCCCCGTGCACATCCCTCCCAACAACCCACCGCCCTATTTTTTTTTGTTCTCACTTCCTATCTTACACAAAAACAGTCCCAGACTAATTCCATCAGTCACCCTGAGATTGTATTACATAAGCAAAGTCAAAGACTCAGTGGGAGTTTGGCCTTGGGGTAAGTCTGTTTGCTCTAACTTAGATACCCTATAGTGATAGTCAAGGGGGGAACAATTACATTCTATCCTGCAGCACTGTAGAAGAGTACTTATATTTCCCCTTTCATCTTTTCCTCTCTGTCTTTTTCTTGCTGTTGCTCTTTCACTATCCATCTTTATCATCATCACAGTACGGCTGTATTTATCGTTCTTGGAGAGGATCAGTGGCTTGCCTAGGGGCTGGTGTGATGAAGTTAAAAACTCATACACACACACACACACACACACTCTCATGCACGGATGCTGTCAGGTCCTGTACGTGACACGACTCTATACATACACACAAAGACCCTAAGGGTATTGGATCTAATGAGGACACTGGTCTAGAGCAGGGTTACCATAACTCAGTGTGTGCGTTCAGCTACATACAGCTTCCACACTGTCCTTATCAAGTGAAAAGGCCCTTTGAAGCAGTAAAGGTACCATTAGCTGGACTGAAATATGCTGGTGAGAAAAGAGATGGCAAAAGGCAAAAGAAGGATGAGGTGATCAAGATCAAGAGATGTATAAGCAGTGCTTTCATCTCAGGGTTTTCAGGCATCTCCTACATTCTGTTCACGTCAAAGGCTATTGGCAGAGGCCTTTATGCACATAGCAGCTTGCTGGCTCAATTTTTAAACCCAAACATCAAAACTGTGGGTTTTTCTTTCCTCGACAGCTGACTAAAACGATACAAAGCAATCTGCTCCTTCTGATTGGAAAGGTACTGGCTCCTGATTTGCATGGAAAGATATGTATAGAATTCTTTTTGGCTACTTCCTACTTTTATGAATTTGTTTTTGAGCATGATTTCCCTAAGTGGAGACAAACATGGGGAGACAAACCAAGCAACAATCTGAATATCTAGTGGGTGATTTACAATTTCACCACCTACAGTCAATGACATCTAAAGAGCCAAAGCTAAAGCCCTTTAGTCACTTTATACTATGTAAACCCTCCCCTCTGCTTCATCATTCTTTAATTGGAGCTGTTAATTGCTTCTTTAATGGCTTCTCCTGGACCTAGAACTGGCACTGTGGGAGACAGAGGCCATGGATGGCTTATGTCACCCCCACTTCGAAGACACAGAGCTCGACAGGGAAACGTAACCCCATTGACCTGGCAGCTGGAGGCTGAACAACATCATCAGCCCTTAAGGGTCAGCTCACTCTGGCAGCAAGCAGAATGTTTGCATTAAGTAAAACAAATTATATTTTCCTCCATAGTCTGCTGAGTACTTAACAGTCATTAGTCTGAAGATTAACTTAAATATCCCTCTGGAATGTGATCATTATTGCCGGTATTGTGTAGAAAGGCAAAATAAAACATATGTGTGTTGGGCTTACACTGTACATCCTGACCTTTAGGTGAAACCAAGACGGCCCTTTGGCTCCAGGCAAAACTTTAAAACCTTCTCTCCTTACCCTTTCCGTACATCCTCAATTAGCCATGCCAACTTTTCTTTTTTGGGGGGGCATTTGCTCAAGTTATGATGAGTTTCAGTGTTAGCTCATTAAACTACCATCTGGAATGCTTGAGCAACATGATCAAGTCGTTTCCTCTCACCTTTTGATTAAAATGCAGCGCGCAGATTTTGGCCAGAAATGTCAAAGTGCTCGTTGCGTTCCCACTCCATAACCACTGTGTCATATCTGACCTTTTCGCTCCATCACTGTCACCGCCACTTATGTCTCAGTATCAAGCAGGCCTTGTACACCTGGAGAACCCACTGACTGAACAGCAAGACGGCGTGTTGACGAACCGAGCGGAAACAATCTTTTGAATGAAGATCAAACTGCCGTCTTCTGTTGTCGGCGCTGATGTATCAACGTCCTGTTAGTGGACATGCAAGACGTGCTATTACTTGTAAATTGGTGATGCTGATTTGAGATGCAAACAAAAGTGAGTTTGTGATAGAAAACGTCAAACGTCAAAAATTATATATATTATGTATGGGCTATAGGTAGAAATGAAAGATGAAACATGGAAATGCATCCTTCAACGCCAGATGTAATCCACACACAGCAGTCTAAGATTGTTTCGTTTGTTTGTTTCAAGTTTGTTTTGCCTTTTTTTTTTTTTACATGTATAACAGCTGTTGAAGAATCTGCAACTGGAAAAAAATGACAAAAAGATGCGGTTTTCAACAAATCAGCGGTTTAAATGGGCCCCAAAGAAGGGAATATAATCGGAGACTCGCGCTCTGTGTGCCGCATGCATCAGCTTTGATTTCATTTGATCATACAAAGCAATCAATAGCCCATCACAGTGTCCCCCTATTAATCTCAGATCTAAATCAATTCAGTTTGTATTCCCATACAAACTCAGGTAACAAGATTCTCCACACAATGGTGGGCACACACTAACTGCACAATTACCCATTCAGCACTGGGCACTCACTCACAGATATAAACGAGCTGTCAGAAAGCCACAAGAAAACTAATTGGATTGAGAAAAAAATGAACAAGCATTTTGTCGTTTGGTCAATACTAACAGCATGGATTGGGAGTTTTACATAAAATCTACTTAGACTTTGACAATAGCCAATTGATGCAGACTTTTGGTGGTGGTGGTGGGGGGGGGGGGGTAAATACAATCTCAGTTGTTTTGCTTTCTCTCTTAGCCCTGTTTTAAGTAAACATATTTTCAAGCGTAGGCCTGAAAGAATCAAAAGGAACGAGGTCCCACGAGGCTGCTTGATTGAAATGGGAAGAAAGCAGATGTGATCATTGCAATCTTAACCCACGAGTTACACATACACTCAATCTAAGGATTCTTCAGGACAAAGTCAAGCGACCAATCAAAGACAAAGCATGCCATACTACTGAAGGACACAAGACAAAAAGAGAGAGAGAGCGAGAGTTGGAGGATGGAGACATTTAACATCTAGCATAAACATATTCCAACATACCAGTCAAACCATCAAGACAATAAGACCATCCTTCTGAATACATTCGTGTCTGCACCAATTTTTCAATGTCCATTTTTGTCTTATTGTGACAGTCCTTATTGTTTTCATTGTCCAACGATCCTTTGTTCGACTGGATCTCAAACTGCTGCAGTTTCTACTGCAGTCTCTATTGCGTGTGTTACATCACAATGGAGCCATATGCGGTAATTAGTTGTCTTTCGCGAGACATGCACTACAGAGTTTAGCTCTTGACTCCCAGAATGCACGTTTCAATCAGAGTTTCAAATCTATTAAAAGTCAGTCCAAGTATAGTCTCCACAAGGGTTCAGATTAAACAACAATATGGCGATTTATTAACTTAGACGTTCAAGATGCAATAGCTTTTTTTGGCCACTGGGGGCAGCGCAACAAGCTGGACAATTGACACAGTACCACTCCATAAAGTTTTCCCTGTGCCTTATCAAATTTTTCTCTCTTGTTCATACAGTAAGTCATTGTCTGCTATAGTCACAGTTGAACCTGATGTCAGTAACAAAGGTGCTCCGCCTCGGCTATACACATAACTAATATTACCTTTATATGCAGTGATTTTTACATAGACAAAAACTAATCTACACAGGAACGCACACACACACACACACACACACACACACACACACACAGATAGTAGCAGGTGCTCTCTGTTGGATGTGGATGAAGACAGATGAGCGGTGATCATTCTCATTAGAGCAGTGATGAGCTCCTGTGAAGACATACACCTGGACCAGTGCACACCTGGGGAGACAAAAAGAAAGTGTGTGTGTTTGCGTATGCATGTGTGTGTGTGTGTGTGTGTGTGTGTGTGTGTGTGTATGTGTGTGTGTGTGCCTGGGCAAGAATAAAAGGAATGAAGGAGGAGACAATATTAGAGAGGCAAAGAGACAGAAACGAAAGAGAGTGAGCGATAGACAGGATTACTGCACAAAGATGCATACAGTAGGAGATAAGTCTGGCATTTATAGAAGAAACCGCTGTAGGCCAAGGTCAGTCCAATTCATTTTTCTTACCATTGCAAGATATGTCTCTTATCAGTATCACTAGATATACCTTCATCCTACAACCTGCAGGCTGTCTCTCCACAGGAAAACAGACACACACATGCACACCTTCGCTATATCTCCGACGAACCTGACTCTGAATGACTCTGCTTGCACAAATAGTATTGCTAACCCTATTTAGTGTACCTCATTGAAACTGGCGTCTGCAGCGCAATGGTCACAGTGTGCGTGGATGTTTGTTTTTCAGAGATATGCCGTGGGAGGAAAATGTGTTTAGTGACACCATCTGAGGCAATCCTGAGCCTTCCACTGAAACACAACATCACCAGTCAACGTGTGAACTTGAAAACCCACGTGCTTTCCCTCTCTCTGCCGGCGGTGACACCCAACAGGCACATTGTTATAATAGCTGCATCAGTAGTTGTAGTGTGCAGATTCCCCTCACAAGCTACATCATATTTTTGTGCGTGTGTGTGTGTGTGTGCGAGATTGATAAGAGATGGCGGGACAAGGTCGGAGAGGAAGACCTAAATCGTTTGTTGATTGACGGACGCTGTCATCCAATTCCATTAGCTTTGTTCCTACACACCTTGGTGGTTGCTAATTTAATCTCGGCTCTGATAGAATGTAATTTGGTTAAAAAGGGCCCCTTATTAATATTTCCAGTATAATTTTCAGCCTTTGATGGGCAGAGGAACTTTCATTACAGAGAGAAATTACAGGGGCGAGATGGCACTTAAAATGGGGAGACAGTGGATGGGACTGGACAGAGATGTATGGGAGCATGGCTGAAATAGCTGACATTGTTAGCTTCTATCAGTGAACTGAATACATAAAAACAAAGGGACACACACACACACACACACACACACACACACACATAGGCCAACATGTGTAGGGAAGCATATATAGTGCAGAAATGGAAAGCCAGTAAGTATAATGTTGAGGTTCTTCAAAGTACTTAAATTATTATTACTTTGCACACTACCCTTCACAAGGAAATGCACTTTTATTAAATTTAAAATAAATTTGACAGCTGTAGTTGCTGTTTGGATTGGAATTTTTACATAAACAAATGAGCTGAAGCTTATAAAATACAGTGTTGAGGATTAAATGAAGCATTTCCCAACCTTCCCAACCTACTGAAAAACAAGTGTCGTTCTCAGGAGTTTTCATTTTTCTCAGGAGGTTTTCATTTAAATATTGTAAGTCTGAGGTAAAAGTATCCAATAATTCCCAAAAAAATTAAACGATAAGAGAAAAACTCACAATAACAAATATAAATTTGCGCAGCAGAATTTTGATTTTTCTAATTTCCTGTCCCATTAATCATCATGACCCGCCCCCCCCAGCTTTATAGTGTGACCCTTCAGAGGAACCACTGGAATACATGTGGTAACTGCAATTTAATTAGTTCAAACTTCTACTACAGCAAAACACTACTTATGCATTGAAGCATCAGGATTACCAAAAATGAAATTTTCTGTATAATGAGTATTTTACCTTAACTGCTAATACTTCTGTACTTTTACTTAAGTGGGTTTATGAATGCAGGACTTTTACTTGTAGCAGCGTGTTTTTACATCATTGCATTTGCACTTTTACTCAAGTTAAAAACATGATTACTTCTTCCACCACTGATACAGTGCACAGACACAGCAACACACCGCCCCACAAACCACGATTCCCTTATATTAAGATGCCATCTATAGACTGGAGGATGTGTGACATCCACTTAGCTGTCGGCAAACATAATAAGCACCATAACAGCAGAACATAATCCAAAAGGCTAAGGGTTCCCAAGAGAGAACAACATCACCCTCCTTGCTCTGAGAAGACTGTTCTCCCCTTCCCTCCTTCTATAGGCCTGAGCAATTACTGCCTTCGTCTCTGGATGCTCGCTCCTACTCCTCCTTCTCTCTTTGTCTCCCTGTCACACATCTACAGATCACACACACATACATACAGTACATACGTAAACACACCACTGCTGTGTATCATGCTGTAGCTAGCTAGCAGAAGGTGTCTCATTGCACTCCTGCGTGTCAGCGTGTGTGTCTGTCTTTATATTTGCATATAGGCCCATGTTCAAAGGAAACGGCAGTAAGGGGAGTAATATTTGGCAAGCACAGCTGCACTTGTGGTGCATCCCTGCCCCTTGCCAGTCTTTGGATTAATTCTTCAACCTTCTTTTCTTCCGCTCTAATACTGACTTTGAGTTGCCCACCGGAGAGAAGAATGAATTTTTAGCAGGTAATCACTAACTTCTGGCAGATTCAATTTAGAAAGTAGTCTTCTCAAGTCTGGTATATAGCTTTGGAATTGCTTTTGCTTTAATTTCCTGCTGTACTTGTATTCACTCATGCGGCCCACATCTGTGCCCCCTGCTTCCTTTCTAGCCTCAGGCTATATTCCAAACCCTCCCTTCCGCTCAGCTCCCTGTCCGACCTTCTTCTTCTGCTCCCTACTCTCACCTCCATGCCCTAACCACACCTCTACCCGCCTCCTGTTTCCTCTTCATCCCTCCCTCTGCTTCCCTCTCGTCCTCCCTGCCCCAGGCCACCCCACTTCTCCAGTCTCATCCAGCCTTTCGGGATAAAGAGAATACAGAGGATCAGTTCTGCTCAGTGACCTTTGGAGGTGGCCTTCAATCTAAAGGTATGGCAGGGGAGGCAGAGCTTAGAGAGATTTACTGGGGTTGCCTACGGGAGAGAGAAGAGATTTCTGCCCCTGCCAATTCTCCGGAGGCAACACCAGGTGAGGCAGAGAAGAGAAGAGAGGAGAAGACAAGACAAGGGAAGAGAAGAGAAGATAAATTAAGTGTCTTTTCTGAAATAGAGACCGTCTGAAGGCGTGGGCAGATGAGAGAAGATAAGAAGAAAAGGATGGTGAGGGAAGGAGAGAAGAAGTGCCTGCTGGTCACAGCAGGGCAGCGGTCATTTGTAGCACAACTGGAGGCTCTGACCACTGAGAGGAGAGGACAGATGCATATATACAGTACAGGATTAGAGAGCTGCATGGGGAGAGAGAGCATATCATGAAAGGAATGGGGGGAAAAAGTAACATCCTGCAAAGGGCGCCGCAGAGAACCGCAACAAACAGATTCTTCTTTGTTCGTGTCTGGATGATCAATGCAACACCTACACATCCTGTCAACTGCAACACATCTTTGTTCGGTAGGAATGAGAAGAGACACGCTTACCCACCATTGGGAGAGTTGAAGGTTAAAGCTGAAGAAATCATACTTAGTGCTAGTGCAAGTATGTGTGTGTGCGTGTGTGTGTGTACAAAACTGTCCCACGAGGGGTCCCCTTGCAGGTGGCTTTTAATTTTGGTCCAATTTGCATATATCCAATCAGGTAGAGTAATTGGGAGTGTGTGAGATAGTGTGGGGAGAGTGCATGCGCGCGCGCGCGCGCGCACACACACACACACACACACACACACACACACACACACACACACATGCACTGAGGGCGTTAGTCTGTCCCAAGATGCGGCAGAAATGTGTTGCAGACGAGCTGATGACGCTGACAATTGTGACACTGAGTGATGGCTCTAATCAGCAAAAGTATCTTCCTAATCAATTGACCCTCCCCCACCTCCTCCTGTCTCCGTCTCCCCGGCTTCAAAACAGCTCCTTGTCCCCCACACGAAAGGCGTCCACACTGGAGGTGAGCATGAATAGCCTGAATTACAATTATTGACCTTGACAGGCAGCGGGTAGACAAAGCACAGCGATAAGAACCACACGGGCAGAAACAAATTCTCAGCATGAAGTGGGATGAAAAAGTGATGCCTGTCAGCTGATTTCAGCCACGCTTTGTCTAAAGCTGCAAACTTGCAGTCTAAGTCGATACTTATTTCACGGTACAAAATTTGAATTTAGTCTGAATATTTTTACATAAATCTATAGATTGTTTAACGTGATTGCAATATAACTTTTGGTTTGAAATATGGGGGGAAACAAATCCTGATTTAATTATTTATTTTTATTCTCTTAAATATCCAAAAGGTGCAATTAAAACAAAACAGAATGTGTTTGAGTGCTTCTGTTGTTAATGTCTCACGGTGACAGGACAGTGCTCCCACATGTCTCCACATCTGCAACTGTACTGAACTTGGAATTCTATCTGACATTTTTGTCAAAACTGAGTTATTGATTGACTTAATTGAGTTAAGTACTGAGTAAGTGCTGATAACGTATTAACATCATGTGAGGTGTTTTCTGAAGTTGTATGCATTTTTGGACTTTTTCTTTAGAAGACAAAAAGGTTCAATCTCTGTCAACTACTGGGAATGCCAAAACTTTGAAGCTCAACTTCTCAAAATTGCTCAGAGCACAGATGGAACCATGTAATTCCAAGGTGGCAATTTGGTGGTTTTGAATTTTTAAGATATATTAGGGAATTAAATAAATAAAGAATCAGTGTGGCTTAAGAATATTTTCCTATTTCTTTTGCTCAATGAACCACTTAAAAGCCCGTCGGAAAAAATAATTGTCACGAAGCTGACATCGTGAGTATCAAGTCATTTCAACACAAACATCACTTCCATCATATCATCATCATTATTCACTGGTTGACCTGCATACTTAAGAAACAAATTACAATTCAAACCGTAGTCACCATGCTTATCTAAATGAGATGTGGCATGTTCAAGAACGACCTAATTGAAGTCCAGGTCCACTGTCTGGTTGCTGTTTATCTGCACCAGCATCACTGAGACACGTTTCTCTAAATATATCTTACTTGAGAATTAATTAATTTAGATTTATGATTCTGAAAACTTTAATCATGGTATGGGAATGGGCTAAAACTACAATGAAGCATAATAATGCACTGATTACCATGCAGATCCTGTGTAATGTGACATTCTAGCCACAAAATGACAAGAAGCTCAAGACTCTTCCTTATATTCTGCAACAGTGAAAGACATACAGGGCAAGAATTGCATTAGAGTATTCACCATAAGAATGTTTTTGCCCGGGAAACAAATGAACTCTGTGTTTAATGTGTAATGTATATCTGACTGCGTAAATATTAATCTAAAAGACATGATCACATCCCCAGAAACATCTACAGCGTATCAGTGGAGCCTTCAGGAATATTTATGAACAGGAATGCTTGTTCTATTCATTCTGGCTCTGTGGCTCAGCTGCCGTTTCGTTCTCTGGAGGCATGATGAAAAATGCATATGGTTGGAATGACAGCATATCTCAGGGAGAGTGACATAGTTTGCGGATTGTAAGACTCGGGAGAAGCCTAATCAAATGGAGAAGGGCCAGCTTGAGGAGAGATAAACACTGAGAAAACCCATAATTACCAACAGCCAAGCAAATGGCCCATCTAGGCACAGAACCACTTAATTGGTAGTTAGGTTTTTCTGTGGAAAGGCACAAAAGCATCAGAGATAATTTCTTAATGGGGGACTATTAAGTCTGAGGATCTGGAATTTAGGGCTGCTCATGGAAGCAAACACAAATATACCCACCACGCACATAAAAAACCCCCCACTGACAGACGCACATGCACAAAGCTCACCAACACATACTCTGGCTGTTCACTGTCCAGTCGCACGCACACTCACACGTCTCTCATCATGGAAAGCAAGGCGGCTGTTGCAGGTACAGTGTCTCTGCTTCTCTACGCAGCCATCACTGGCTTCAGAGGCGCGTGTGTTGTAGCATGCAGTCATTTCCTGCCTCCATGTAGCTTGATCATAAGCATTAACAGGTAAAGGAGCGGAGGGCTGACAACGTGTGTGCTTATGACTCGCTGTGACCCCTATGACAGATCACTTTATTCAACTTATACTATATCTTGTATTAAAACTTGTTCATACGTTATACTGTTTCATTACATTTCTGTTATAATGCTATTTTAAAACAGACAAATGCCAAGTATCATTGCTTAATCATATCATATGTATATATACATTATATGTTTACATATATCAGACTTGCTGACTCTGCTGGAGTACATCACACCACTGTCACCTTACTTTTTTTACTCTTGTATAGTATGTTTTACTTCTATGCTTATTAAAGTTTTATATAGCTTTTAGTATTTGTTTTGTACTTTCTCCATCTAACTGTACTTACTTCTGTCCCGGTGCTGCTGCAGCAACCGAATTTCTCCTCTGGGGATCAATTATTATCTTATTTTATCTTATCTTATCTTATTTTCCCAAACCAGATTGGTCCTCCTCCAAAGGGTTGTAAGGAGTATGGGGAGTCGTAACAAAGTTCTGCTCCACAAATGTAAATTAAGTTTTTGGACCTTTCACTAACCATTACTTTTTTTTGTATAATTTTGGACAGTTTTTAGCCTCTTTACTTATTAAATTAAACCATCTGAGAAGTTTATAGAAATGCAGTGCAAAAAGTACATTTTCTCTTTTGGCAAATGTAGCGGAGTAGAAACATAGCGTAGCTTAATATGGACAACTTATATGGATTTACTTGAGTAAATGTACTTACTTACTTTCTACCAATGCTGGGGCAAAATGCATCACATTTGCACCTTTCAAACAAATCCAACACTTATGGTTAACGGGCCCCTCAGTGTGTTTACATGCACTTAATTAACCAAGTTACCTGAAATCTTAAACCCCTGCAACACAGCTAGCTCTAACAGGGTTTTAAAGGGTGAATGTGAATGACAAAGCTCATTGCAGGTGTAACAGTGACAGCGCAGATGAATAGAAACTGTGGCTGATGATCTCTACAGCGTGAGTGTGTGCCTCTGACCAGACATATGGCCTGTTGCCAGGAAACAATCAAATCACATGCAGTAATGCTTTTTTCTGCCTGTTCCTACTGTAAGGTAATAAAGAGTACCGGCGGCGGCTGCAATAATAGAGCTTTGGTCCTAACATGGGGAGAGGTACGGGGGGGGGGGGGGGGGGGGGGGGGGGGGGGGGGGGGGGGGGGGGG